>CAUYQG010213767.1:0-20686 GCA_963574415.1 Tarsius wallacei | reverse complement strand
CTTTGGGAGGCTGAGGTGAGTGGATTGCCTGAGCCCGTGGGTTCGAGACCCGCCTGGGCAAGCGAGACCTCATCTCTACAATAAATAAAAAAATTAGCCGGGCGTGGTAGCGCACGCCTGTAGTTCCAGCTACCTGGAAGGCTGAGGCGGAAGGATTGCCGGAGCCCAGCAGGTCGAGGCTGCGGTGGCCGGGAGTGGCCACTGCACTCCAGTCTGGGCGACAGAGTGAGACTCCAACTCAAAAAAAACAAAACAAAACAAAAAAAACAAAAAAAAAAAACAAAAAAAAATTAGCCAGGTCTTGTGGCATGCCTGTGGTTCCAGCTACTTGGAAGTCTGTGGCAGAAGGATCTCCTGAGCTAAGGAACTGTCCCCAAGGACTGCAGGGACCGTGAGCATACCACTGCACTTCAGCCCGGGCGACAGAGACTCTGGCTCAAAAAACAAACAAATGACAACAAAAAGAAAACAAAATATATCCAAACCTTCCAGCACCTTCCGAAAGGGTATAATCTTTTTTGGCATGAGGCAAGAGAGGTGTCTCTCATTCATTTCCACATTGCTTAGCCCACACAGCAAGGCCACGCCTGAAACGTGGGGCCTCTTGTCTAACAACAGGTTGTTGCAACCTTTGTCTACTTCTAAAGAACACACCTGATGACAACACTGGACCCTTGCCCCACCAGGACACAGACAGCTTCTTCAAGGATGTTCTCACTCTTACTCTAGGTCCTCACCTGGTCATTCTCTAATCCCCAGCAGAGAAGTGCCTATAACGTCTGGGTAAACTCTGCCATTAGGCTAATACTGGATAGTTCATATCAAACAATGAGAAATTTGTTATCAGCTACAGTCTCTTTGCAAATTACAGGTATTATGTGCCAAGCACTGTGCTGAGCTCTTAAACACACCACTTGATACATGCACTTTACAGATGAATAAACGGAGGCACAAAGAACTCGAGCCATCTGCCCAGGGATCACAAAGTTACTTTACTTAGTGGAACGGCCTGCCCATTAACTGCTCTGCGGTATTGCCACAATAGATTTTCTCCCCAATATGCCCAATGTTTTTGATAGAATTGTTTAGATTTTCTGCATTTTTAGGGCACTGAAAAGAATTACATCTCAGTAATGAAAAAAGGGGGGCAATTTAACAGTTCCTTAGCATGCACACCAAGTGACATTCCACTTACTTTTAAATCTGAACAAATCTATCCTAAATAAAAACAGGCAACAAACAGGATAAAAATATTTTCCTTTCCCATTTTAACTAGAAGGATGTGAAAAGTACAGGCGACTTCTAAGCTGAGACACGCAACCTGAAGCTTAAAACATCAGGGCTTAAGGTGTATTTAGTTACTACATTGAGAGATGGGGGGAGATTTAGGTGCCCAGACACCACTGTGCTGTTAGAATCTGAAATGTAATAGAGCCAAAAAACCCCAAAAACAAAAAACCCCTAAATTCTTGGTATATCAGGGGTAGGGGGTAGTACAACACCAAAATAAATCTGTCGGACAAGTTATATGCAACGGGCTTTGAAAATGAAGGACCAAGGGCCCTCAGAAATGGGAAGGACAAAGACCTAAAAGCCTTGCCCATAGTACAGGCCCTTGGTCATGACAACCACAGGGATTCCTGGGCTCACTCCACGGGCAACTGCTTCCCAGGAACACTACTACATCAGTGATCTGTGACCCAAAGGATGAACCCACTGGTTCTAACAGTCCTGGAAGTCCACCCAAGTTTGCCACTCCCCCAGGCCTCTCAAGAATCCCTCAAGACAGAATCACTGGATCAAAACTAAGACAAAGCTACAGTGCTTTTCAGCTGTTTCTTCCAAAAAACACCCTCCACTGACACTGGCCCTCAAACTCCATTGTGTCTCCCAAAGTCGATTCTGCCTATGGCTCAGCGGAGAACTTGCCTAAAACACAGATTCCAGGGCCCCTCCCCTGCATTCTGCTGCAGTATATTTTAGGTATCTGTATTTAAATAAGCACCCAGGTGATTTGGGTAAAGGTCCCAAGGCACACTTGTAGGCAGTCTCGCTAGCTGGGTTCCTTTCGGCAGGTGTTAGATTTCTGAGTGCAGGTTTTCACTTCCTTTTGATTCTGGGCAAAGACTCTTTTTAACAAAAGTGACCCATGAAGAAGTTACTCAACCTGTTTGAAAGAGTATAAAGTCCACAATTCCCCCACACACTAATATTAGAAAAGGGGATTTATTTATATTGGAACAAACTCAGTATTCAAAAAGGCAGAGAGGAAGCGGGTTAAGACCTGTACAGGGATGCCCTGTTCTCTAGGAGTAACAATCTTTTCTTCACTAGTACTTCCCGCTTTTCAAAGTTCTTTTATGTTTGCAGCTGATTGACTTCGAAGAAAAATGCAGCAAGATGACTAGTAGCTGCATTATTCCTACTGGAGTGCGTGCTTCACGGGCAGGGACCACACTCACCATCCTTTCCACTCGGAACCCCTCGCAGTGACAAGCACATAGTACATGCTGAATGAACGTTCACAGAAGAAATGGCACCCCCAGTTTCTAAAAAGCGCAGACCAAGCCATCCCTTTCTCTCTCAAACCAGAACGCCTGCGTTATTTCCAAATCTACAGGCCACGTTTTTTAAAAAGTAAAATGCTCGCTGCCCGCGGCGGCTCCAGAGAACTCCCACTGGGATCCCTCACACCCTCGCCCCCTCTCTAAACCCTGTTTTCAAAGCAGGGGCCCCCTCTTCCCTCCCACTCGCTGGGCGTGTTCGCCTGGAGAGTCTGCCTGGACCTGGGGAAAATCTGCACATTAGGTCAAAAGAGCCCGTTACAAAAAAAAAAAAAAGGTACTTTGCACCTCAAGACCGGGGTGGCAGGGGCCTTTCGGGGAGTCGGAGCTCAAGAGGCCCCAGCCCCGCGACCTCGGGCTCTCGGCCGTCCTCCTCCCCCGGGATCCCGAAAGCGACCCTGCCCCCCGCTACCGCCACTCCAACTCCAGCAAGTTTGCACCGGGCGCAGCGTCTGTCGCGTGTTCTGGAGCGGAACTGCGCCGGGGTCGCACCGCCCGCGCGGGCCCCGCACAGGCTTGCAGCCCGCTCACCTTCGTCTGTCTCCCCTGCGCTCGCCACGGCCAGCAGCTGCGCCAGCGCCAAAAGCAGCACGAGCAGGCAGACGTTCCGGGGCCTCATGGTGGCAGGTGCGGAGCAGGCCTCCTCGCGCCGGCGCGGCTGGGCACTCCCGCGTCCGGGCGACAGCTCCTCACCTCCCGAGCTACGAGGGAGGGAAGAAAAAAAACCCCTCAGGAAGTCTGCCCCGGCGATTGGCTGGGGGCGGAGGAAGCCGCGGGCCGGCCAATCCCAGCGCGACGCCGGGCGCGGGCCGCGTGCGCCTCGTTCGCGTCGAGCCTCCCGTCGCCGCCCCAGGCGCTCCTCCGTCCTCCGCGCGGCCCTCGGCGGCGCGTTTAAAACTCCGAGCCCTAACATGAGGTGCCCCCTTCCGATTGGCTGCGCCGCGGCCACCAATCAGCGGCTGCCACTCGGTTTGCGAGGAGCGCACAGGCCCAGAGAGGGAGGGGGGAAGAACAAAGGAGGAGGGCCGGGCCTGGAGGGGCGTGACTTGTGCACGTCTCGGGGTTCGATTGGCCGGAGGTGCAATGGGCGGGGCGGGGCCTGGGGAATGTGGGGCGGGGCGAAGCTCCGCTTCCTGCGGCGGAGGGTGGCAGGAAGAACACGTGTCGGTAGTGGAGCGGTGGGGTACTGGCCTTCCTATGCGAGCCGCCGGTGTCTGGGTCAGCTGGAGACCCAGGCGGGCGGAGGTGCACGAGCCAGTCCAGTCTGTTGGTGGGAAAAGGAGAGAAAGCGGCGCCGAGTCTGCTGCATGCTCGTGGGTTTCTGTATTTTTTTCTTGTGTAAACAAAAGTTTGCATTTCTTTCCGGATTCTGGGCTATAGGGCAGGGATGAGCATGCAGCGAAGTGAATCCAGACTAGGATTTGGGAACGCCTCTCCGCGGTTTCATCTATGAACAAGCCATGATTCTTACCTAAACTTTGCCTCGTGTTATTTATTTCTCTCGTGACTTTCTGCAAAAGAGAAATACCAGATAAGCAATCTAGTGGTTTACAAAAATCTAAATATAGTCTTGAGGGTTTCCCTCTTGACCACTTTGGAGAAGTAAACTAGGTTAAGATAATGATTTTTGTATATCAGAAAAGGAGCCTGTGATGCGTATTAGGGTTTGAGGTTTATTAACACTTGGGAATTAGTATGCCTGAAGAATTACGGGGAACAACGGCAAAAATACTTCATTGTAAGTAGGAAGAAAGTGGGTGACTGACAAACATTAGCAATAAAACATTTTTTATTTAACAAATTTTTATCGAACTCCTATGAATCTGATCGTTCCTGGTCAATTTTGTAAGGCAGAAAGGCAGAATACAACTAACTTTAATGCCAGAGTATACACTAGTGATTTATTAGAGTGCTATTAATGTGGACTGTCAAACAGTTTCATATCATTTCTTCAAAAAGATAGAGCCCAGTCAGAATTTTCATCTTTCTTCTCATGAATCCTTAATGAAACTCAGAGGAATAAGGGCCCCACTTGCCCAAATGTGGGACAAATACAACCTGTTTCACTAATGCTCTTTGCATAGAGGCATGGGAGGAAATCTCTCAAAGTACAGTCTATGTAGCCATACTCCTTGGCTCATGAAGATTTTACACTGAAATGTAAAAGGTCTGCTCAGAACTCTTAGCTGCTCAGGCAGCTGCTTGAGGATGCCTACCATATTCCTAAAAACCATTTTGTGCATAGCTAAGACACTATCCAGAGTCTATCATCACATTTTAGAATGCAATGATATTTCTGCTGGTAGAATTTGTTTTTTTGTTTATTTGGTTTTTTTAAATTGGAGTCTCACTGTCACTCAGACTGGAGTGCAGTGGCCGCTCCCGGCCATCTCAGCCTCGACCTGCTGGGCTCCGGCGATCCTTCCGCCTCAGCCTTCCAAGTAGCTGGAACTACAGGTGCACGCTACCACGCCTGGCTAATTTTTTGATTTATTGTAGAGATGGGGTCTCACCAAGTTGCCCAGGAAGGTCTCGAACCCGCGGGCTCAGGCAATCCACTCACCTCAGCCTCCCAAGGCGCGGGATTACAGGCTGAGCCACTGAGCCCAGCTGAGTGACACTTTTTAAAATACCCTCTGGGTGCATATGTGACTTCATCAACCTTGACATTGGTTTCCTGTCTTGTAAATCAGGATCTGCCATGAATGGATGCTTAAGTTTCAAGAAAGCAGGAAGTATTTAGAGATATCAGTATTTTTCATCTGTAAATGGGTAGATTGGGCCATAATTAGGGTCATCACATATAAGAATAGGATGTCATCACTCTTCACTCCAAGTTCCATAGCTGATATCCCCATTAGATTTTGTACTGTTTCCAACTAAAACTGAATTAACCCTTATTTTCCTTGTCAACAGAGAACTCTGGGAAACTATCCTCAGTTGCTTTTTCATCCCTAGAAGACTACGAAGTGTTGAGTTCCACTCAACTAGCAGTTTTCTACTCAACTTATGGCTATTGTTTCCTCTTGATTTAATAGTTTTTTACTCCCAAATCCTGTAGCTGGATTTTTCCCCTCTCCTTACTGCCTCTTCTTTAGTGTTGATAACCTGGTATCCAACTTACCCCCAATCAATATTTTTTTTTCTTCCAAGTTGCTGAGTAAAAGTGCACATTTCTCAGGATAGGAAAATTCAGCATTCTACGATAGCTCAGTAATGTTTTATTTAACTTGGCTTCTCCCACACGTTTTCTCAGTGTTGTGGGGAGAATGACTGGAAAATACATAGGAAGTGTCAAGATGTGTTTATTCAGTTCTTCAGACAGTATACTTTGTTGGTAGTTATTATCCGTTGCAGGTGGTTTACATTTTATGCAAAGACGCGCTGTCATAAGTGTGTTAGCCAACAAATAAAAAAGTCCATTACATACGTAGCATCCTCAGATTTCAAAAATGGAAGTTTTGAGGAAAACGTATGTGAAAGCAAAGAAGCAAGCCAAGCTGAGAGCTGAGCTGATTCTGTTCAGCAATGTGACCTCTGGGGCTGAGTTGCGGGTCTAGCCTTCTGACCCTGATATCCACCTCTGCTTTAAGCGATAACAAGAGTCTTTCTGTGCAACCTCCTCTATGTTTTTCATCCCATTTTATGTGCCAGAAAAAAATATTAGAAATTGACTATTTATAGGGGACTAGAATAAATAAATAATTAGAACTTGGAGTAGTGGACCAAAACAAAACCCAAAAGCTAACAACAACAAAACAGAGCAAGGAGTCTGGAATTCTCTGCTTTTCTCCTGCTCAGCAGCTTTGGCCAGTCACTGAGCCTCTCTGAGCCTTAAGCTGCTCTCTGTGACAGGAAGGAGGTAGACAAAAAGCACTCTAACACCCTTTACAGCTCTCTGATTTTCTCTGATTCAATTCGCTTCACTGAGAAGTAGTAATGTAATAAAAACAAACCTTCCATTCAAAACTGGCCTTCATTGTGGAACATGAAATAGTATATTATGCTGGCACTACAAATAAAAAGAAGTGCGAATAAGTTTTTGGGACTTACTCTAGGCTAAAAGAAATTCAGTATTACAGCAGCTCCATTCAAGCCACTACTTATTACCTAGGAAGTTAACAATGTGTAGTTATAAAACAATGAAGTTGCCTTTCTCTATCATGCATTGATCATTTAGAAAAAAATCTTTGCAGTCATTAAAGTTTGCATACAAGAATCCTAACACTGTATAACTTTCTCTTTTCATTGGGAGAAAAGTATAAAATCTGAGACTTTGCACTATTAAATGTGAGTGGATATAAAGCGACAATATTTATGCTCAATGTGCAACTGTCTTTCTGATATCCCAGTGTCTAGAAGGAAACTTCCACCTTGTGTGTTCTACAGGTTTTCTATTTCTGATAAGAAGGTGAGATCTGGAGAGCATACACCAAAAAATCTAATCAAGTAAACAAAGGCTATAATGCTCACAACTTTCTTTTTTTGTTTTCTCTCTTCTTTTAGCTGTCCTTTTTCATCTCTATTGCAAATCAGAATGACATGCTCTTAGGCAGTCTGCTCTTTTTTCTCAACTTCGTCTGGTTGGAACCCAGTACACCAAGAGCAAGCCTGTTAGTACACAAACCTGACCACTTATGTTCTCTGTTTAAATCCCTTTAATGGTTCTTTTTATTCTGAAGATAATAGGGACGCTTTTTAAGAATACATGAAGTCTTTTTGGTATCTGGCCCTTGTCTACATCTTTCCATTCACCACTTCCCTTACAGCAGCCATACCAAAACACTCCAGCTTCCTGTACACACTACACACCTTTACATCCCATGACTTTGCACCTGCAGTGATTCAGTGTTCACCCCACATTTTTCTTCCTATTGCACACCGTTCATCAGTTAAAAGCCTATTCTATTATGAAAATCTGTTGAAAGCTTTAAGGGCAAATTGTGTTTTGTTCTCAATGACGTCTTTATCAAAAGACACTTTTATTAATATGTGTTTCACATTTAATATAATGATGGCTGTAGCTGTTTACATGTTATGTACTAAGTTACAAGCTCCAGGAAAAATGGAGCCTGAAGCTGTTTATTATCCTCAGGCCTTTGCTCGGTGCCTATCACACAGTATGTGTTCATTTAAATTAGTCGAATGATATAAAAGGATAATAATACTTATTTGGTGCTTAATATCTGCTAGGCACTATTATCTGTTCTAAGAAATTTTTGTGTCTCGACTCATTTACACTGTACAACAATTTTATGGAATAGGTACTCTATTTCTGATATTTGGACAATGATTCTGAGACACAGGGAAACTAAGGACTTTGGCCTAGGACACACAGCTGGGAAGAAGATCTGGGATTTCAATCTAGACAGTCTTGCTGGAAAACAGGAGTTCTCAGAACCCATGAGACTAAGGACGTTTAGGAGACTTTATCCAACTCTGTCCTAACTTTCAGTGATAAAGTAACTAAAACCAGTCTCTCAGGATTCCAAAGCCAATGGTCTTTCTACTTTATCGTAATACAAATGTCAACATCTTAATCACAAACTATATACATTTCTTAGAATTTTAAGCATGCTTTTCATATACAAACACTGGATTGCATTTTATATTTTTGAAATACAAATTTATACTGTTATATCAACTCTCCTAATTAGGAAGAAATTTGTTTGACAATGATTACATGTTATCAATTAAAACAGAATTAATGATCATGATGGTAGATAAGAAGTTGAAGCATAGAAGCAGATTTTTACACTAAGGATTCTATAGAAATCATAAAGGTTGATATAAAACTAGTTTTCAGGAATCTGGGCTTCTTTTTTTTTTTTTTTTTTACCCACAATACACACCATGTCAACAATTAAACTTGTCCCTTGGCCATAAAAGAAGACAGGTAGAGAAAGCTGAGTTACAGAGTCAAGCCACATTCTGACTTTATGTTTCTGTGGTGTTTCTGAGCTTAGAGGAGACGTTTCTTCTACCCACTGTTATGTATATTTCAATTTCTAGAACCATACTTTAAAGGGCAATCTGAATTAATTAACTTAACCTTATATCATTTAAACTTTTTTGCTAAAGGTGGCAATGTAGAGTGGGAAACCTAACTACTGAGTTTGAGCCTCAGCTGCACTCTTCTCTATGTATGAGATTTTGGACCAAGCACTTGACTTTTCTACTGTTCTCCTGTTTAGAAAATGGGATAAACACACTGTCTATACCATACAGCACTTGCAATATGCTTCGCATAGCTATAGCTAATGAAATCTTAGTAGTATCTATTTTAGTAATTATATTGATAACCAATTAGCAATAATAATAAACTTACTTTGGGAAGATCTGTTGAAAATCACATTTAAAAAACCTACCTGCACACTCACCATTTTTTAAATTCAATTTCTAGATAGATGGGATAATTTTAAGTTCATTGGAAGTTATTTTCTAGATATGTATTTATACACTTATTTCTAGATATGTATTTATACACCATGTTCTGATTACAGGAGTTTTATGTTGTGTTTCGATCTACCAAGATCTTGTTAATTAACTAACTAGCAAAAGGCAAATTTCTGTTTCCTTGTTTGTAAAATGAGTTGAAAAAAGATTGTCACTAAGTTGTTTTCAGCTGAAAGAATATCTTGATATGTTCGTGTTTACACTGGAATATTTTTTGGCCTCAACAAACATTTAAAAATAAATTATCAATAACATATCACATAAAAAGAGTTACAGGGAAAGACAGTTGAAAAAATATTGAAGTATATAATTCTTTGTTGCTTTTTTAAGTTCAAATGATTGCCTTGATGCCATTCTAGCAACAGGGGAATCTCTTTGACCCAGCGTTCTTTAATTTTCCTCCAGTTACTTAGATTACAACACAGTTTGGAAGGTTTAAAGTTACTAGAATGATTCATGAAATGATATTATTTTAGAGTCCATCATTTTTATTTGCAGTATGCTGAGCACCAAAGATTAAGTTTCTGATTAACAAAATTAATTTATTCTGCTAATTGAAGGCTACATATGCACAAAACCTACTGAGGTATCAGCTTGTTCCAACAATATCCTGGCTTCTGAATAACAAGCTGACATGAATATCTTCCAAGCCTCTTGATAATAGCTCACTTCTTCCCTGGAAATGCTACACATAGGAATACATTTCCTCAAGAGAAGTTCTGGTTTCCAACAATGGCATTGGAACCCTGTTCCAGTCTCAACAGAAAGAATTGGATACAATTTATCATAGCTCTCTACATCTTAACAACTCACACGTTAAAAACAAATGCTTCAACATAATAATTTCATGAAATTGAAAATTCATTTTATTTTGTTTCTGAAACTCTTCTGTGTGAGTGCATGTGTGTGTCTTGAGAACTTCTGGTAGAGAAAACATTTTGTTTCTTTGCATTTCAGTATACTAAAAGCTACTTGAATGTTGGAATGTAAACTCATTAATTCATTTAAAAGCAAAGAGTACCTGAGAAAGGTGGATTATTCTGTTTGGACAGTATTGCCCATTGTTGAACAAAAAATTAGAAGCACGTTCTATGGTCATGAAAGCCTATTCTGCTATCACTATAAAATACCTTTTCTGACCTCAGATTACTTTAGTTGTATAGAGGGAGATAGAAAACTTGGTTAAGTTGCCTTAATGCATGTGTGTAAATGAGTATTTGCTTCATTTGGTCCCCGTCATTAATTCCAATTTGGTTAAAAATTACATGAGGGAAAAAGTGGTTTTCTGTAGTAGCCTGTAGTCAAAGAGAAATCCTCAGATTTGGTAATGAATGCTATTTCCAGAATCGTGCCCCAGTAAATAACCCTGGTAACTTCAGCATTCTTTGAGAGGTGCAACGTCCATGTTGATCTGTCCCAAATGGTTTTGCATTTGACAGTTCCTGAGTCTCCAGAAGACGAGCCAGAAGATGAGCCAGCTTCATTCACAAATGCCCACTCCATGCCAAAAAGTGAGGCTGATCGCATTTGTCAGACCCAGAGAGCCCCAGCCAGAGGGGAATACATTTGTCTGGTAGTTGTATAATCAGATCATCTAGTTATGCAGAATTTGGGTTCTTGATGAGTATAGTACAATTCAAGTTCCCATAAATTATAACATAATAAAAAAACAGTGAACTGAAGGTATAAACCTAATATGGCCTTAATGTATAGAAACCACAAGTCTGGGTAGATTTTTAGCTTCCAGTGTAGTGTTTTTTTAGTTTAATTAAGCCCCTTTTAAGATCATATATTAATACTATATCCAACAAATTTCTGAGGCCACAGTATGCTAAAAAATGGATAATGATGCTCATAATAAGAGTAATATAAATAGCCAGTACTTCATCAGAACTTATTATAGTCTAAACACTGTAATAAGAAATTGAAATCATGTAATATTCAGAATCATACTGAATATTGATTTTACTGTCTTCTTTTGCAGATAAGGTAAGAGAATATTTTAAGTAAAGTACTTATGGGCACACGGGTAACAAAATACCATAGCTAAGATTTTAACCAACATAGGCCTATCAATATAGTTCATTGTCTGAATCACTATGCCATATTATATCCAATTCTAGTGAAAATTACTATTGTAAAATTTTGCTATAGTATGATCTTTCAAAGTACACTATAACATTTTGAGCCACTGTATACCATATAATTTACTGTTACAACATTTCTTTTTGTCCCCAATTTTCTTCATCCATTATATTCCCAAAGGTTAAAGTAGCTGAACCAAAAAAGATTTACTGTCTGTCATTTAAGTCCAGTCACATCTGTATCTTCAGAAATGATCCAGAATATAATCACTCTCACCACTTCTACTAACGGAATGCTTGTTTAAACTTACCTTTTTCTTGTACATTACTTCAGTTGTCTCCTAGGTGGTCTTTCTTAGAAGCTTTTTCTCTTCCCCTCACCAAGTCTAATCTCAAAACAGCAGCTAACAGGAACTATTAAATTATAAGTTGAATTATTTCTGTCCGCTGCTCAAAATTTTTCAACAGCACTATTTTTCACTGGGATAAGAGTGATAAGTCTTGCCACCCCCACACCCTTTCTTAACTCATCTTCAGAGACAATGCTCTTTGCTTACTTGGCCTCAAACACAGTAGCTTCCTTCCGTTCCTAAAATGTATTGTTCCCTCTGCTGGAATGCTCATTTCCCAGATACCGTGATGGCTTGTGCCCTCACGTTTCTTTTTGTTTATTCACATGCCATCTTCTCGGTGGCTTTCCTAACCATTTCAAAATCTCAACCCAAGGCCCTTTTTGTCCTTTCCCCCCACCTTTTAAAGCATTTGTTCGTATCCAAATACTGTTACATTGATTTATCAAACTTTTTTGCTGACTCTACCTATTCAAAAGTAAACTTCATGAGACTTTTTCCTGACTTCTATATTCCCCGTACCTATAAAAGTGCTTACATATTATAGACTTTTGATAAACCTCTGACAAAAGAAAGAATGCATGCCCAAATGTTGCCTCTTTTGTCCAGCTCTGTGCAATCTCTTTATGTTGCTTCCATCTTCTGAACCAGGAACCAAATGCTATGTAATAAGAATGCTCCTAGACTTGGTCTTCACTACCATCTGGGTCCTAAAACGTCTTCTCAGCTCTGACTGAGCACCACACATGGTCCTAATCCAGATCTGCATACATTAGTTCTTGCCCTTGCTTCTGTTTAGTTGTTTTCAGAAGACTTTCTGTTCAAATGACAGCAGTTTGGGATCAATTTCTACCTAAACCTTTTCAGATAAATATTCCTCCTACCCTGGCCTGGCACGAGGATGCTCCATCTAAGTGACACATTAGCAAGGGTGATACATTCCCTCAATTCTTTCTAGCCATCTTCTCCTTTTGTTATGTAACAAGAATGTTTTTTCTCTGCTTTCATTTAAGCCTCCTGGTTTTGATACCACGTAAGAGTTCAAATTTCCTAATTATTCATTCCCCCATATAATTCAGGCTTTCTTTATTATTTTGGCTACCAACTTTACAGCATTATTATTATTATTTTGATCATGTACTAAGATAGGTCTGCAAATTTCTGGGCAAATGTAGACATTTTCATCTTTGGTTACGTTTTATCCTAAGGGGAATTCTTGCAATAACAGAATGACAATTCACAAATATTTTCCTTCAAAAGCAAGATGTATTGAGAGAGGGAGAGAGAGAGAGAGAGAGAGAGAGAGAGAGAGAGAGAGAGAGAGAGAGACTGAATAAAAATCAGCTCTCATTAACTAAATGAGGCAGAGAAAATAGCTAATGTTAAAACACAGTTTATGATTTATGATTTTCAAAATTGGAAATCATGGGAGTCCACAGTTGAATGTCTTTGTATGTGTTTATCCAACATTGTAAAAATGAGTATCTGGCTTTGGAATAAAGTGAGTCTTAAGTATGTCTTGTTCTTGTAAAATATAATTCTTAAAGAATTTCATACTTGGAGGATAAAATTCTGTCTAAGCCGTTCAAGGGGAAAAATACATTGCAAGCTATGTTTGCCCGGAGACAAGGCTGCATCCTGATACTAAGGTCTCCTTCCAGATAACACGTGAAGGGTTTGGGCCTTCACTGTTGTGATTGACTAGAGTCTGCCTGTGATTGCTGCCCTGGGGATAACGTATAGTCAAGGGGGCACAATTTCTTCTCTTCCTCTATTTTTTCATTTGAGCACTTAGATGTTAGAAAACTCAAACACGAAGAAACAATTCTCTAAATTTGAACTCTTTTCCAGAATTTAAACCCCATAATCTATCACACCTTCTATAGTATGCTTTCAGTTCGATTTCACGTCGCATAAGCAGCAGCGGTCAAAAAGGTATGAATTTTTGTAATGATATCCCACGTTGGTTATTAGAAAGTATCTGATTCCCTACTGAATTTTAATTTTCTTACTTGTGAAACATAGGCTCCAAATGTATCCACATTCGTTTGAGTATTAAGTCTGCTAAGGACAAATGGCACTTGAAAATGAAGCTCTTTCTAGAAAATGTGAAATTTTAAATTGAAATAGTTATTTTGTATGAAAGCGACTTTTATAATAACCATGTAGAAAGCACTGTGTGGTGTTAGAAAAGACCACGTGGGGTCCAAACACCGGAGATTGAGACCTGACTCAGCTTCTTTTCGCGTATGAGTACCAGGAGAAAATCACTTAGTCATGCTTAAATTTTCTGATATGTAAATTAAAGGCGATGGTACTATTTCCTTACGGTGATATTGTTGGTCAATGTTTATGAACACGCTGTGTAAATTGTCAGGCATTGAGGTCACATATTTCAGCCAGGTCTAAAATAGTTTAGATCTAACAACAATAACAACACAGTAGGAAATGGATTGCACAATTTCAGAATTCTTTGCGATGTCAACGTGTCTCATTTGCTATTCTCTAGAATTTTAACAAGGAAAAGAAATCTAGCTTGAATAAAAAGTTGAAGAATCCTTGGAAGAATCTGTGATGTTTTCATCTAGTCTGATGGAATCTGAAAGTGTGAGTCTTTGTTAATTTTCTTCTATATTTGTGTTTATATAAAGCAGAAAACGATGTGTTTTGTCAAATTTGAATGCCGTAGCCTATATTTATTTTACATGTTACCTAAATAAACCTTTGCCTATTAGGTCAAAGCATAAATAAACTTATAAACAAAAAAAATTGCACTCAGCCTAAACATTTGACCAATTTACAGTATATTTCTTGGTATGCTACAACTGAACCATCTTTGATCTTGGGTTTTAACTTTAGAAGATAAAAATAGTAAAAGTTGACTTTTATAAGACTGTATAAAATCCAATCCTTATTTGAGTCTGCTGATACTAACAATCATTCTGTCATTCAGATATTGTTATTGGCAGTAACCACTCACCTTATTAAAAATAAATTGTTTCTGGTAGCTGTTTTCTTATTAACATTATTTTAAAAGGGTCACTAGGCTACTTTGCAAGCATCATAACCAAACGCTTACAGAGAGGGATTCTGATGCCTATGAGCAAGTATTACATAATTGCCCAAACTGGGTTTTTTATATAATGTGACTTTCTCCAATCTAAGTATCTCTCACCTTGCCCTACCTAATTTTAAGCCTTTGTTTCACAAACTAAAGCATGCTTGTGTCTCCAAAGTGTGTTTTATAAATAAAGAGGAAAGTTAGGCACCCAAGGACATGTGTTTCAGAAAATGTGCTTTCTGATGACAAGCATGGATTCACTCTAAGTCATGCAAACTTGCTTAAGTCCCTCACCTGTGCCACTGTAGCTTTGATTGAGAACGCCGGGTATAGGTACTTTGCAGAATGTAGATTTCTCATCTACGTGTAAATGGGATGATATTGACCTCTATCAGCTCAAATTATCCACTGCTCACAGCAGTTTAAGATTAATATATATCCTTTAATTCTATTTGTTTATATTTTATATTTATATATTCTTTATAATTCCTTAATTCTATTTTATACAAATAAGTATCTCTTTCTACCTACATAAAGTCTATATTAGAAATCTGCATGAATATATAGATAGATATGGAACATGTTTAAAATTTTGTTCATATATTTGATGGGAGTATCTGAAATATACAGATAAATCAGGTTTTTTTCTAAAACGTTTTCTCAGTACTAAAATCACCGTATCTCCTATGTATCATTTTGAAGCAAGGTTTTATTGTATTTTTAAACCACTAATTATAAATTTTGTGAGTTTTCTGGTACATTCTTTTTATAATAATAATGATCTTCTAAACGAGGAAAACCAAAACCATCTTTAGGCAATCTCAAAAATGTTATTCAAAACAGGACAAATATAAGAATCACAGTGGGAAAAATATAAATACACACTAAGGTAAGATATAATGTGTAGGTCCACACCTTTAATATTCCTTTGCTTTTATGACTTGTTTTCTTGTTTCTTTTTCTTCTTTTTTTGGTAGTCAGGTTACCACGACTACTGTCTTGGCCACTAGCCAATGTTCATTGTGAGCTCACGAGGCAGCAAATTTTGGGTTCAGACCAAGGCTATGTAAAACATGTTTTCTCATTATCACTGTCTGGTCATTCAAAATACTGAGTCTCAGAAAGGTCAAATAAATTATCTGAGTTTATGCAACTCAAAAGTGGCTGAGCCAGGGTTCTGACTTCATAGCTGTACCTCAAACACATCCCCACATGATTCAACTGTCAGCAGGTTAATCACCACTCTCACCAAAACCTAACCAGGTTCAGCCCTGTGGCTTCTCGCTTTTCAAAATCTAAAGCAGGCTGACTCTGCTATAATGGCCAGAGTATTAGTGATCTTAACGTTCTCAACAGCTTCCCACAATTCCAAGCTATTTCACTTTGTAACAGGCATAGAGATTTTTATGATATAAAAAAGTACTTTATGACTTCATAGCCCACTCACAAATGCACTCATTTTCTCCGGGGGCACAGTTCCTGTGTGTTTTGAAGCAGATAAATTTAAAAGACATTCCATCTCGTGAGTCATATCTTGTGTGAAATAATGACATAAAAATTAAATATCAGCCTTTTAAGAGGAGCTCACTGTGCTTTCTCTGGAGAATAATGGGAGAGTTTTCTGACTTTCCTAAACCATCTCCTGAATGTCTGATGTGCACTACCCCTGTAGGGAGAAAGCAACTTTTGATGTTCACCCTCACAAATGAGCTGGGATATCTTCCACTTATCTGATAGGTTTTTTGTTGGTTTGTGTTTTGTTTTGTTTTGTTTTTCTTTCTGGACTCTTATCACAGTCATAAATGGGAATACAACTGATTGGATTTTTTATATGTGCCAAGCATGGGCTGATGCCTGCAAAAGTTAACTCACAGGTGCGTCTGGTATGGAGAGCACGGATTCTCTTAAGCTGCCAGAGACGGAGGACAGGGCGAGGGTGGTGCCCCAGTAATTGCTGGATCTGCTTTGGGCCAGAGTCAGTTGGAAATGGATGAAGATGTCACACTGGCCATCTCAATATTTGACAGCTCAATACTCTGACAGACGTAGGGCTGCAAAGTGGGAAAGGCCATTGTTTTACCCTGGGAACTCTGACACTGTTGCTCTTTTCCTCAGTCCTACATCAAGTTATTCCTGTCTGGGCAACATCAGAACCTTTGTGGAGTCTCCTTATTTCTCTGTCTTAACCCCTAGTGAGTTGCCTTAATACTATGCTTAGATTATAACAACACAACATTGGGAAGGTAGCTTAGATAAATGTCACTTAGACTAGCTCTCTGGAAGTATTATCTGGGATCAAAATAATGGAATTAGTATGGAATCATTTGACCATATCCGTCTTTTATTTTTCCTAATTATTTCCTAACATATACATGTAAAGCATATCTGCCCCCAAATATAATTTCTTTGAGTTTTAGAAGCCCTCTAATGGTCTTACTGGAAGATAGTGAGTGTGAGATACAGTTCGAATTAACAACTAGTACTTAAAATGATCAACAAATCATCTCATCGAATATTATTTTACCTAAGGTTTATGACATCCACTTGAAGTGGATTATTACTAACACCATTTTATCCAAGAGATAACTGAAATTCAGAGAGGTTAAGTGACATGGCCAAGGTTACACGTTTAGTAAGTGGCAGTGCTAGAGCTGCCAGCTGCTGATTTGAATTCCCTTCTATCTTTGCCGCTTTATGCCACTCAAAAAAATATTTGTTAAATGGATTTGTATTAAACAAAAATACAGCTGTGTATTGAAGAAAGAATTCAAAATGTGGTATTTGTTTTGAAAACGCTGGCTCCAACTCAAAAGTAAGATATTTTGTGTGATCGTTAAGACCGGGAACAGATTCTTGAATTGAGATAAAGGGCATCTCAAAAAGCTCACATGCAGAATCATTCAGAGAACAATACGGTGATTTGGGGAGTTCATTCATAGCTTCTGAGAAGTCACTGGGGGTCTAGAAGGAAACAGATCAATGAGGTTGTTTCTTGATACTTCCTGTGCAGGCATGGTTCTCTTTCTACTGGCTTCTGCATATCTGTACATTGGAGCAACAAGAATTAACTTAGGCTATGTAGAATGAAGATGAAAGGAATTCAAAAATGGAACAAGGAAGTGGGGACATAGATGAGAAGACTCTCTGCATTTTAAATGTAGCTTTAAATACTGTACAGAGTAACTGTAACACTTATGTAATGCTAGGAAACGGTTGCAAAACTGCACAGAAAAGTGGTGTGGAAGGCTTCCCATGACTGGACTTGAGCAAAGTCGAGAATGTCATCTAATTTATCATTGAACCCAATGCCCAAGATTGTGTGTGGCCTGTCATAGGAAAGTGCTGGCTTGGTTTTCCCCTAAAGTGGCTGATGGCTCTGGGGAATCTGAGCCACGAAGAAGCTTTAACAATGAAAACCTTCAGGGAAACATCACATAAACAAGCTCATCAAAGGTAGGAATCCTTGTTCAGCAAATAAACACATGGAATTTAGAATGGGAGTTTGTTTTAATCCAGACCAACTCCTTGTTCCCTAGCTGAAATGCAATCATTTTACCTTTGTCAAGGTTACTTTTTAAATTTAACGATTTTATGTCTTTTTTCCTATTCCTAACGTATTTATTTTTTCAGTTTTTATTAACATTTATTATTCAATAAGTAGTATGAATATATGGATAAACAAATGAATAAGTGAACAGGGAGGATCCAGAGAATGCTCACAAGTACCGAGAAAATTCATCTTTGTCTATTGAATGTGAAGGAATAGAACTGTATACACATTCACATATGCAGACTCACACACACAAACACCTACCAGGGGCTTTGCAGTCAGAGTTAAATCATAGCTCAGCCAAGTTACATTTCTGAGTACCAGTTGCCTTTTCTACAAAACGGAAATAAAAATATCTAACAGAAATAACACCAACATAAATTATTTTGGGGAAATGAAATTATGGGAAAAATTTTACTTTTTACATTTATCCTTCTATAATGTTTAATTTTTACTTTATGTGAACATTTTGTAGGGAGACAATAAAGTTATAAAAACAAAATAAATATATCAAAAAAAGTCTCAATTAAAGCTTATTTTGTAGACTAAAAGAAGTGGTTGTAAAATTTGACAAATGATGGCCCTCATAAATATACAGGCTTCGTTCCATTTACAACAGCGGGTAGGGCATGGCACCAAGCCACAGTCACACTTGGAAGACCCCTTTCTCACAATTAACTGCCAACAATGTATTCTTTTTTTTTTTGCTTTGATTTGCTTTGTTGTTCAGGCCAATGGAAGCATTAGTATGAGGTGAAAGATTTAAGCAGGAAGGAAGACTGATGAATCAAGGATGGAGAACTGTAGAAAATGAGCATACACTGAGTGATCCTACTACACTGATTCCCAATGCCTAGGCTCCAAGCCAAAGGCTATTAAGTTCATGTTTATAAACAACAACAAATGCTGGTAAGGATATGGAGAAAAAGGAACGCTTCTACACTGCTGGTGGGAATGCAAACTAGTGCAAACTCTCTGGAAGACAGTGTGGCGATTCCTGAAAGAACTAGAAATTGACCTTCCATATGACCCACCAATTTCCCTATTGGGAATATACTGGGAGGAACTCAAATCATTCTACAAAGAAGATGCCCGCACACGTATGTTTGTTGTAGCTCTCTTCACAATAGCAAAATCATGGAACCAACCACGTTGCCCATCGAAGCTGGACTGGATACATAATGTGGTACATGTACACAATGGAGTATTACGCAGCCATAAAGAAGGACAAACATATGGACTTCACAGCACCTCGGATGGATGTAGAGTCGATCATACTCAGTGATCTATAACAGAAAGAATGAACAGAGTCCCACATGTTCTCACTCATAAGTGGACCTTAAACAATTATAATACGGTAAGAAAGGGATTGGCAGTAGTGGGGCACTTTCAGGGGGGAGGGGTGGGATTGACAGTTGAGGGAAACTGCCAGGGGAGGGAGGGGCACACTTCATCAACAAGGGTACCTGCATAGTCAACGTTTTTATACCTAACCATGAATTGTATCCCACATCTTTATAATAAAAAAAGGTTCATATTTATGTTGGCATGCTTAAATGAACTTGGCTTTTCACAGTTGAAGATAGTGTAACCATATATATATATATATGTAACATATATATATGTATATAAAATCTGTGAGTTTATTAGGGATGAAAGGAAGTTGTTTTTAGCATTTATTGATTTTATTAAATAAACATGTTTTCTCAAATGATCTATAAAATACTACCTAAATCAAGTATTTAAATATTCTTAGCGCCATACATGAGTCGTAAAAATGCTTCTTTCTGACAAGTTTGACAACTAAGAGATGTCTGTACTAACATTTAGATGTAATCTGCTTTAGAAATAAATGCTTTATTTTTACATATGTGGCTAGGAAGAAGCCTAGATGCTGTTTCTTTAGATTTCTCTGATCTCATTCTAGCTGATTAAAAAAAAAGTCTATGGCCAATTACAAAACACAAAGCATGTTATCAAATTGCTGCAAACTGGAAGGGTTTACCCTTTCACTTACAGACTTTTCGTCACAGCCTAAGGAAGCCTTGCAAAGTGATTTTTCAACACTCCTACCCCTCCTAACAAAATTATGATACAGTTAAGGCAAGCTGCAATAGCTTTAACAGACATGTGATATTTACCAGTCCTTTCTTATCATACCTGTTTCACCCTGGTCATCCACAAGCTTTATCTCTGGTACTCTAAGTAGGTACATGTAACTGAAATGAATTTAAATCTCAATCATCATTAAAGCTAATTGTCTACATAAAGATTTTTCTTAAGTTTTCTAGACACATCCCAGGCCCCTGGCCTATAGACCTCATTAAATTTCTCAGCTGCCCTAGAGAGTCTTAGGCTTTGCAGAGCTAAGTGATATTTACTGTGAAAGCCTTACTGAAGGAACTCACTTTCAGGTAGAACATAGACACAGACACGTATAAAATAGCATATTAAACGCCACGAGGCATGTCTACCAAAATGCAGTGGTAATCCAAGGAGCTCACAGACAGTAGAAGGAAATCAGAAGAAACCATATAAAGATGCTAATCACCCCCAAGAACTGCAGGACAGGCTGAATTTTGTAGGCTTCCAGAAGCAGGGAGAAGGCAATTCGGAAAGAA
>CAUYQG010213766.1:0-11329 GCA_963574415.1 Tarsius wallacei | reverse complement strand
CGCTACCACGCCCGGCTAATTTTTTGATTTATTGTAGAGATGAGGTCTCGCTTGCCCAGGCGGGTCTCGAACCCGCGGGTTCAGGCAATCCACTCACCTCAGCCTCTCAAGGCGCGGGATTACAGGCTGAGCTACCGAGCCTGGCTAGTTTTTTTGTTTATTGTAGAGATGAGGTCTCACCAAGTTGCCCAGGCGGGTCTTGAACCCGCGGGCTCAGGCAATCCACTCACCTCAGCCTCCCAAAGGCGCGGGATTACAGGCTGAGCCACCGAGCCCGGCTGATAGTTTTTAATAATAAGGATGATGATGATCATGATAACAGCATTGTATAGTTTTACTATGTGCCAGGCAAAGGTGTATGTATCATTTAAAAAACAATAGTGGTAACTCATTTAATTCTTAAATCATTCTATGATGTAGGAACTATTATCTCCATCTTACAGGTGAGAAAATTCAAATATAGAAAGGTTAAATAACTCAGAGGATTTCAATGACTCTGACTATAATATGAAGAAGGATTGATTGGGAGAGGCTTCTGTGCTAAAAACTCAATGGAAAGTGAGGCGGCTTAAATCAGTTTGCTGGCAATAAATATGCAGTAAGTGAGCACATTAGAGAGATGATAGATGGTAAAAATCAATATGATTAGGTGTCTATTAGTGTCCTTCATATTAACAACATGGTCACGTTAAAAAATAATATAAAAGTATTTAATAAAATTCAGCGACCTCTACTAAGTAAAAATACATTTCACAAATATTGTAAGCCGGGCTCGGTGGCTCAGCCTGTAATCCCGCGCCTTTGGGAGGCTGAGTTGAGTGGATTGCCTGAACCCGCGGGTTCAAGACCCGCCTGGGCAAGCGAGACCTCATCTCTACAATAAATCAAAAAAATCAGCCGGGCGTGGTAGCGCGCGCCTGTAGTTCCGGCTACTCGGAAGGCTGAGGCGGAAGGATCGCCGGAGCCCAGCAGGTCGAGGCTGCGGTGGCCGGGAGCGGCCACTGCACTCCAGTCTGAGCGACGAGTGAGACTCCAACTCAAAAAAACAAAAACAAACAAACAAACAAAAAACACGTAGAGATGTGGTAAAAAGGGAGGGTGGGCATGGGGATCATGCTGTTTTTGGTCAAAAACTGCTGAACTCAGCATGGTGAGGCAGGTGAGTTGAACTGTCGCAAATTGTTCATGTAAATCACCCATCTTGAAATAGGCAAATGCATTGAAAGAATCTCAACAAAAAAAAAAAAAAAAAAAAAAATCGCTGAAGCTGAATGCAGCCTCTCATAACAATGCTAGCGGATATGCTGATGACAATGAGTCCCTAGCATATTAACCTTGTGGGAGGAAGTTGCACAACAATGGGCCCACTCTCCAAAAGATATTGTTTATTGGAGAAACGTTTCTAGGTAGATAGCTAGCTATCACTTGAGACAAAACTTGGCATGCAGTAAGTTCTCAGTAATTGTAATAGTAGTAGTAGTAATTGTGAAATCTGGTCTCTCCACAAATATGTCTTACTTGCCTGACTCCTGAAGACATTTGAATTTGTGATTGCAACTCTAAACCTTAATCAGACCTTTGTACTCTTACAGAACATAATAACTAATGGTTATTGGCAAAAGTCCTGGCCAGTATGCTTTCTAGCCTATGGTGCCTATTCCTCTCATTGTAGTTCTACCATCTTGACTGTCTCCTTGTTCACTGAATTTTTGACTGTACATAGAAGCTGACAGGTGTTTTCCCAGAGGTGACACCAACTACTTCGCACAGCTTATATCTGACGGCTTTCAGGTCTTTCTGAGGAGAGCACACGACAGAAACGCCATCAGACAAGCAGGCCAACAGTTGCATTTGGCATAATTACACACTTCCTCGAGGGAAAGAAACAGTCAATCTCACAGTTTTTAGTCAGGCTGACACTATCCACCTATTTTGCAAGGTACATTCACAAAGTTCAAATAGTTGATTGACTGAAGCTGAGCAGGAAAGGCTAAATGTCAGGCTTTTAAGATGAAACTGGTGGCAGGTCTGTAGCAGCCTGGCAGGTAGCGTGAAGTCTGGAATTAAGAGTGACAGACGAATGGCGGGCAGCAAAGAGAAGACTGTGTTAGCTGGCAGGAAAGGAAGTCAGGCAGTGCTCAGAGCATGCATGGCTTTGATTAGGGGTAAAACTAAAATGTATACAGATTTAAGTTTGCAAAATTATCTCAACATTTGAAAGAAAAACTGCCACAATTTTGCTAAAATAATAACTTATAGTCTCCTTGCTTTTGAAATGGCAATATTAATTCCCTCCATTTGTCTAAACAGTTCCCAGGATGTTGAGATCCTCTTTTGTTTGTTTGTTTGTTTGTTTTTATTTCAATAGCTTTAGGGGGGTATAAATGGTTTTTGGTTGATGATATATCTTATCAAAATGAGTATTGTTAAAATGACTAAAAACATTGTTCCAAGTACTACTGCGTATAATGAATGCATCACCTCAAACTTTACTAGGTTAAAACAACTGTTTTATTATGTTCAAATATTCTGCGGTCAGGAATTAAAAAGGCAGAGCAGGGGTGACATGTTTCTGCTCCACAAGTTCTAGAGCCTTGAAGATGAGTCTGGATGACTGGAGAATGGCTCTATGTCTGGAAGCTGGAATCTTCTGAAATCTTGTTAACTCACACATATTTTGCCTAGTCTGGGTGAACTCAAAGACAGTGACAAAAAACTATATAGCTACATGGGGCCTCTCCATGTAGCTTGACCTCCATACTGCATGGAACCCCAGGTTGAACTTCCCACATGGGAGCTTAGGCTTCCAAGTTCAAGTGTAGCAACAAATAAGACCGAAGTTACACTGCCTTATGAGACTTAGCCTTAGAAGTTGCACAGTGTCACTTGCATTCCTTTCCACTGGTTATAGACATGTCCTTAAGTTCAGTCCTTATTCAGAGGGAGGTGACATAGACTTCACCTCTTCATTCAGGTGTCAAAAATTTCAGAGCATGTTTTAAAGCATTCCCACAATTTTACCTTCTGAAGACTTCATTTCATATCTTCCCATATTCACAATTATGAATTCTTCTGAATTTATCTATGGTAACTCCATATGTTGACTGTACTTGGGGATTTATCAGATATTTTGTTTTTGTATGCCCAGAGTGTGACATAATGCCACCTTATTGCACATGTAATGTAGAGTTATGAGGATTACATTAACGGACGCATGTTAAGTATCCTGCAGAGACCTGGCACACTGGATGTGCTCAATAATTGTTAGCTTTAAGTGTCTTAGGAAGTTTTTCAGGCCCCAACTCCATACCTTGCCACATGTTTTGCCTTGAATATGTTATTTAAACTTCTGTTTTTCTTTTGAAATGAGAGGTAATAATAGTTCATTCTTTACAGGATATTAATAGATTTAAATTGGACAATCCATATCAAGTGCTTATTATAATGTCTAGTATACAGTAAGCCAAGTATTTTATGAAAATTTGTTCTGAAGTTTTAAATTAGACAAATTTCTCCATGGATTATTGCATGAAGAAAGGATTTTTAATTAACAAGGAGGAAGAAATAGCCATTTATTCTAAACAATAGAGAAAGGACAATTCTGGAGTGTTTAATTTTGATGTATTTTATACATAATATCATTTATATTCTTGAAATAATCTAAGACTAATCAAATCAAGTAGATTTCTAGATTGATGATAATAATCACGCACCATCTACTGAAAGCATTTATAATTAATTAATTAATAACAAGATTATTAAATAGCCTCCACACTACTGATTCTTACCTTAGCATAGAACATTTTAAAAAAACCAATTGACACAAAACTTTATTTTCATTATCCTGTCTATAGACAGGTGTATCAGGGAGTCCTTTCTAAGTGGTTAAGAAATTGCCGATGGAGTTGCTGTTCATCATGTGTGTTTGACTATAATGTCATACTCTAATAATGACTACCAAAGTTGAAAAGATTAGTTTTACCAATAGACAAGGGAAGAATGCTTGTATTGTAATGATAACTACTGTTATATCAAATATAACTCATGTTTTTACATTTTACCTTCATTTTCTTAACAGTTCAAAGGCATGAATCATACTATATCAGAAATGGTATATCAGGCTGGTTTGTTAAGAACAGTCTTTCTCCACTCTACACTATTACTGGAAAAAGAAAAGTACCAGGTACCCTACTTACCTCAATCTAACCCTTGTTGAAGGATGTCTCACCCATCATTTTTTCACATGATTTCTATTGCTGAAAATATGTAATATTTTCTGGAACCTTGTTATTACTAGCCTCTTCTTATGATTCACAGATGATACCAAGAAAACTATTCAAAACTCTAGATGAAAAGAGCTGTTAGAAAAAATCACGGACCTTAGAGTTAGGAGAGCTGGGTTCTATCCTCTCTCAATTGCTAACAAAATAACTAATATTGAATATGCTACCAACCCCCTCCAAACTGATTGCCATGGAATTGTTGGTGTGGTCTAGAATCTATAAGGTCATTTACCTGCAAATGTGTTTTATTTCATAAATCATGCTACAAATTTAGATTTCATTTTAATGACCAATGTTAAATATAAAATATTTTTATAAACTAAAGCTAAATTTGCTTTGGGATGCTGTGAGAAACTAATGTAAATTCCTTTATTCCTAAGAAATCAATGGCATTCTTGACTTATCTCCTGACTCCATCTATCTAAACACTGAGACATTGAACTGCCTTAGTAACAGAGATCGATGATAGTGATTTGGTTCTTTGATTTCTTTGTCTCTGTGTTTCTTTTTCCTGGTTAAAAACTGGTCCAACATTTTCCTGATCCTCTGAAAAATAACAGTGCTCTTTTCATAAAAAATAACTTAAGACATTTTGCTCTTCAGTTCACATATGAACATACTGCGATCAGTTATCATAGATCACTGGGTTAAGAATCATTTGAAGCCGGGCTCGGTGGCTCAGCCTGTAATCCTGTTCTTTGGGAGGCTGAGGTGAGTGGATTGCCTGAGCCCGCGGGTTCGAGACCCGCCTGGGCAACTTGGCGACACCTCATCTCTACAATAAATCAAAAAATCAGCCGGCCATGGTAGCGCATGCCTGTAATTCCGGCTACTCGGAAGGCTGAGGCGGAAGGATCGCCAGAGCCCAGCAGGTCGAGGCTGCGGTGGCTGGGAGTGGCCACTGCACTCCAGTCTGGGTGACAGAGTGAGACTCCAACTCAAAAAAAACAAAAAAAACTCCAAAAAACATAAAACACAAGTGTGGTGTTTTAAACAAGATAATCAGCAAAGTTTTTTTGTTGTTGTTGTTTTGTTTTCCTTAACAAGATTGTATTTAATGACAGAGCTTGACTGATGACATTCTTTATATCATATAGTAGTGTCATTTGTGATGTACAATAAGTCATTAACCTAATTTTAACTGACACCATGGCTTACCCTGTATCAGCTCAAAGCATTATTCAAATCTTCCATAAGTGGACTCTACATTAAGCAAATAAAGTGATTATAGGTAAAAGTCAGTATCCTTGTTACAGAGAGACCTTTTGTTTTACAAAATACTTCATTGTTAAGCTCTGTTTTTAAATTGTCAAGCTTCCTGGCACATTAATATGTTCATTTCTAGGTCATTAACTACATAAAAATAACTACTAAGGAGAGTAATTTAAGACTTACAAGCTACTTCCAATCAAATGCTATTAGACATGAGTAGTAAGGCTAGAAATGACAATGTGTTATTTGATAACCAAAGCTTGATTTTAACAAAATCCATTTGGAAATTCAACTATTATGTACAGGAAGGCCCACTTAAAATTTTGAAGTAGCTTTTATTAGAGATTGGACTTATTTATGTATTCATGATTAAAATATGCTTTAGTTTTGTTGTATATTCTCTAACACCTTAACATATGTTCTATGACATATGGATGAAAAATATATGCAGATGAGTCACTTTAGGTAATATGTTCTGGTAATAAGCAAGCTGAGAGTTTTTTTTTTTAATGTCTATACCTGATAACATTAAAAAATACTTTCTCACTTTTCCCCTTCTTTTCAACATCTCCTATTGCTTGGAAAAATTATAATTTTTTACTATTTTATTTACATTTTGGTTTTTTGAGTATGAATTACTGATATACAATTTGCAGAAAATTTACCCTATTTATGTACAGCTTTGTGTACAGTTTTATTGGTTTTGACAAGCATATGTGTATTGTAACCATCATTACACACAACAAATTTTCTCTTCTTTTAACTTTATTTCCTGAAAACTCATCATTTTGTGTTGAATTCAATTCTGGCTAATTATAACACACAGAGTATTGTTTGTAATTAAACACTGTGAGGTTGGTTTTAGATTTCTTGGGTTGAGAATATAATTCTTTCTGGGATGCAATCATTCATTCAGTTTAAATATATTTTGAGGTAGTTATCAAAAGCACACTAGTAAATGCTAAGTAAATTATTTTATGCTTATTTACACACAATAGTTGTTCCATGAACTTTCAATGGCTAGATAAAAATTAATGTGTTTTACTCTTTGTTTCAGCTGCCAAGACCTTGAGGCCAAATATATTAACCATTTAAAGTTATCTGCATATTTCAGGAGCTTAGTAGTATTCAATACTCTCTAATCATTGGCTTTCTTTACAGCAAATTGGTGAGCAATGATCTCTACATGAGGGTAAGTTCAGGAATATAAAAATGTTTATTAATCTTTTTCTTATTAAAAAAAAATAAGAGATTCACAGGACCCTACATAAGATTGTATACTTTATAGAATGTCTATAAAATGCCAATGGTAATTAGACACTGCTTTATAGTCACTAAAACATTAATATGCAGGCATAGTTAAGAATATGTAATATATGTAAAAAGAAAATTACATTTCAGGTTCCTCCAAATTTTCATGCTAAGGGGGAAGTTAAGCCCTAAAGACTGAGTCACATAGCATTTTTGAAATTCTACTTTTTAGATTTTTAGATTAACTCTCTGTTTTATTGTTCTTGTTCTACAAATGACTAAGAGAGACCAGAGAGCAGATTTTGCCCATTCCCTTCCAATCACTGACCTTTGTTAAAACTTAACTGCTTCTTTTATTTCTCTATACGTAACTAAAATTAGATGGTGCCTAAGACACTACAACTGTTCCATCTTCAATGTGTGGAATGATAAATATAAGTTTCTGAAAGAAAAAGACAATTTGGTGAATTAGATCATTGAAACTATGCATTAAGCCTTATGTAGAAAGATGTTGAAATTCTGTTAAACATTTCTAAACTGTGTTTATACAAGCAATCCCAATTTTCTACATTTTGGAAGGCTTACTTTCATTCTGTGATTTCCAGGTGGGGCTCCTCCTCAAACTTTGTGTTTGATAAACCTATCTTTAAACTGGATTCTGACCCTCTTGATTATTTCAAGTTGACATTTTGGCAGCTCAAATGGGTCCTGAAATGGGCTTCCAGAGATTCTCATTATTTTGCTGACAATCAGGGCCTTGGCACCAGCATAAATGACATTTTTTGCCTGTCCTTGCCAAAGCTGGTAGGTGGCTTTGCTAAGACTTTTCTTGGGTTTTGAATGTCCTTGATTTTGGTTTACGATTCAAACTTTAAGTGACCAGATTCCATGCTCATCAGAGCTGGAATTGAAGCTCTGATTTTAGGGTAGCATTTTCATTTGTTATTCACTAGAGATTCTTCTGATTGCAAATTTGTAATTTTCATTTTTCTCTAAGGTAAGGTTTTGTTTGTCTTACTTGTTAAAGTTTGCAACCTTTTCTCTTGACAAAATTTGGTCAAGGAGAAACTGTTTCTCTTTTAAAAGAAAGAATAGCCGGGCTCGGTGGTTCAGCCTGTAATCCCACGCTTTGGGAGGCTGAGGTGAGTGGATTGCCTGAGCCCGCGGGTTTGAGACCCGCCTGGGCAACTTGGCGAGACCTCAACTCCACAATAAATCAAAAATTAGCCGGGCGTGGTAGCACACGCCTGTAGTTCCAGCTACTTGGAAGGCTGAGGCAGAAGGATCGCCGGAGCCCAGCAGGTCTAAGCTGTAGTGGCCGGGAGCGGCCACTGCACTCCAGTCTGGGTGACAGAGTGAGACTCCAATACACACACACAAATAAATAAATAAATAAATAAATAAAAGAATAAAATAGTTGTGGTTTAAGCAAAAAAAAAAATGTTATCGTTAACACTGACCAGATGCTGAAGTTTGTTTCAGTTGACAAATCTAAACTTTCCTGAGTGACCAAAATTCTTCTCACTAGATCTTTTTGATCAGTCAAAAGAAAAATCTAAATTATGAGCAATTATACTTCTAAAGCTAATTCTTCCTCCTCAAAAAGAAACCTATCATTTGATAATCCAACTAGAATCTTGTATAATAATTACAGCACCACCTTCTGTGACTATCTAGAAAAATAATCTTACTTAACTTGTAAAGACTTTAAACTATAACAGTGGTACTTTTAAAATACCTAATTTATTTATCTGTGTTACAAATTGGAAAAAGCTAGCTCTGAAATAAAACAAAGTAACTGGAAAAACTCTTTTAAAAATAATACTTAAAAGTTTTTAAAAAAATTTCTGCCCTGGCACAGTGATTACAGTGACCTGTAATCCCAATGCATTGAGAGGCTGCATTGAAAGGATTGCTTCAGGTCAGGAATTTGAGACCGGCTTGGCAATGTAGTGAGACTCTATCTGTACCAGTCTGTTTGTTTTCATTAGCTAGGTGTGGTGGCACATGGCTGTATTCCTAGCTACTTAGAGGGCTGAGGCAGGAGAGTCACTTAAGTTTGAACCTACAGTAAGCTATGATTATGCCACTGCATTCCAAACAAAACTCTGTCTCTGAAACAAATTAAAAATAAGTACATAAATAAATAAACAAGTAAATCCTGATAAAGTTGTATTTTTTGAAAAAGGAAAACAAAAGATTGTCAGAAACAATTTCTACATTTAAAAATGTCTCATTTTTTTTTCATCTTTAACAACTCCTTCTTTTACTCCTGTGACTTGCACTTATTCCTTGCTCCTTGTTTCCGCAGCTCCCATATGTCTCTAGGCAGAGATTTTTGGAATTCCACAATGCATGCATTTTCTTCTCTTAAAAGGAGAAAAATGTGTTCATATTTAAAATAGAGGTAATAAATGAAACAACTACAAAATGAAAATAAAACTACTAAAATTATAAAACTACAAAATACATTTTCAATACAATACATTTTCTTCTAAACTGGGAATGATGAATGACACTGACGATTTATTGACCCAATATCAGAAGATACCATTTAAATGCCCTGCTAGACTTTGCAGTCCCTTGAAGCTGTAAATCTTATCATGTTTTTAAAATGTTAATATTTAGGGAATTAGCTAAGCAGCATTCCAGCTGAAATCAGATCCGAAACAAGTAAAAATCCTTTAAATGCTCAAACTGAAGGTTTAGGATACCCCACAACACCAAAAACAAAACAAAACAAAAAAATACTTTACCCTGTGGTTTAGTTGCTAAAATTCTGAACTTACATGGTTGTGGCCCAGTTTCAATTCTCTGTTAGGGAATCAGTCCTGTTTGTTTTAAATTATTTATATAATTCTTGATCTTTTGGGGTGCTTGTTTGTTATTGATTCTTTTCCCTGTCATGGGCAACTTTTGATTTTTTGTCTTTCCATTTGTGGAGCACATGGGGCTTTTAGGTCTTTATGTATAGGTATTCAGCTGAGAAGTTATGATCCTAGAAAATATAACCAGAGAGAAATCTAAGTTGTACTCCATTTGTGGCCATCAAGGCTTTTCTTTATTTGAGTTATCTTTGGGATGGTTATGAATCTTGCGAGGACTACCTTGCTTCTCTTTGGGGATGCCAAGTTCATCCTTGGTTTTGTTATAGCCTTGTTTAAGGTTTATTGGTTTTGGTGAGTCACTTGAAAGGGCAACTTAGGTTTATAAAATCCAAATAAAGTGTTTATAAAAGATAGATCCTCTGGTAAAGTAGGCTTACTTCTTTTTCAAAACTATTCACGCTGAGTTCAGGCATGAAGAAATGCATTATTTGCCTTTTTCTTTAGTGGAATCTGTCTTGAACTCAGTAATGTTAGCTAAAATACAGAAGCTGAGTTAAAGAGACCACTCACCTAACACAATCAGTCTACAAAATACTTCCAGCACTTAGTTGTTATTTTGAAACCCTTTTTAAAAAGAATTTACATTTATTTTGAAGACATCTCCATTTTCTTTTAAATGTCTCTTTTTTTGCAAGGTAGGGAAGACATTGGCTTTAAGCTTCTATAACAAGCCCTACTTTTGTTTAAGATCCTTTTCCTGGCAATCTTTTCTTGACTGAGTCTGTACCTATGCCCTCTTTTGTCTCAGCAATTAATGATGGTTAGATCTTTGGGATGTAAATTTAACCTAAAAGTCATATCTCTGGTAAGTGGAAATTTAGAATTGCCTTGCTAACAATTGTTTAGGACTTGATAGTCTAAAAAAGGGGAAACTATTTGAAAACTGACAAGTGAAGAATGTTATAAAGCTGTAAAATCTGCTTTTTGTCTGAGTACATGTCTATATGTTTATATATGTCATCTGTGTGTGCTATTTCAATACCAAAATATATGAGAAAGTTCTCACTAATTGGCTTAAAGAAAAATTAAGCAGTTAAAATTTACCAGAAAAGTAGAAATTAACTCAAATGCCTTTTAGTTCACATGATGGGTAAATCTTTGGTAAATAAAACTAGTTCAATATATTTGGTTATGAGCAAAAGTATGTGCATTTAACTTCAAGATTCATGCTTTTAGCATACTTGCTTGATATGCAGTAATATAACAATGGCTAATTTAAAAAATAACTTTAGATGATTATTAGCTTTGTTTAACAAACTATTTAAATATAATTGTTAGAATAAATTAAATAAATATAAATAAGAAAAAAGTTTATAAATGAACTTTTGATATTTTAAAAATCATTTTTAGCAATTTAAAATCTTAATGTCATGCTATATTAAATTAAGTAATAGATAATCATAAAGTGTCCAAATCATTTCTAAGTAAGTTTAAATACTAAACATTAATCATTAAATGTATGTTTAAATTATAGAGCTTTGGCTCCCTGCTCTACTTTGAGGAGGTGAATCTTCCCTCTCTCTCTCTAATTTACTTTTAAAATAGACTATATTCTCCACTCTAATTTGCTTCACTTATGTTTTCCTTTTTACATATATCTAAGTATGATATATGATAAAAATCTTTATTTAGTTATGCTTAAAATGCTTTTTTCAATAAGTATAAAATTAACATTCAAAGTTATAAAACATTGCT
>CAUYQG010213764.1:0-13245 GCA_963574415.1 Tarsius wallacei | reverse complement strand
GAAATAAAATAACTTAAGAGGCAAAATTACCTCTTTTTTTTTTTTGAGTTGGAGTCTAAAGATGTCGCCCAGACTGCAGGGCAGTGGCACGCTCCGGCCACCGCAGCCTAGACCTGCTGGGCTCCGGTGATCCTTCCACTCAGCCTTTCAAGTAGCTGGAAATACAGGCGTGCGCTATCGCGCCCGGCTAGTTTTTTTATTTATTGTAGAGATGAGGTCTCGCTTGCCCAGATGGGTCTCGAACCCACGGGCTCAGGCAATCCTCTCACCTCAGCCTCCCAAAGCGCGGGATTACAGGCTGATCCACCGAGCCCGGCTCAAAATTACCTCTTAAGATAAGGAAGATTTACTAACTGTAAGTGATATCAAAGAGCAACTAGAAACCGGAAGAGAATAGGCAAAAAAAAAAAAAAGTTAGAAATCTGGGGAAATTGCAAAAACGGCTACAGCATTTTGCAGTTGTTCTTGAAAATGGAGTTTATTTCTTCTCACTTTAAATCTCAGTTCAACCATGTGACTTTATTTAGAGCAGCGAGACGTTAGCAAACATGATGCAAGCAGAAGTTTGAAAAGCATTTGTGCATTGGGACTTGCCCTCCGTTGGCACTTTTAGACTTTAAGACCACTGGTCTGTGTATGAGCCTAGGTTAGAATGCTGCTTGGTGAGAAACACGTAGCCTCCTCATCCCTGTTGCCCCAGGTGACACAGAACAAACTCTCAGACATCTGCATGAGGCCATGCTCATCTATCAAGCCAAACTGAGGTGCCAGTTTTCTGCAGAAGTAAACTGACTTGGCCCAGACCAGAAAAGCCATCAGTTGACCCACAGAATTGAGAAATAACGCTTCTTGTTTTAAACCACTGAATTTTTGGGGTGGTTTGTTTTGCAGAAAAAGCTAACAGAAATTATGTGAGAAATTAGTCAAGTAGTTACTTTTGGTTCAATTAGTGTAGAAAAATTAATAAATAATTAGAAAATACAATAAAAAGATCCCATTTAAACAGCAGCACTACTATCAATTTATCTGAAAATAAACAACTAGAAATAGACAGGCCCTATATAAAGAAAATGTTAAAGATCTGTTAGTGGGTATTAATTCTTGTTAAGTTAATCTATAATCTCAATGTGATTCCAATAAAAATATTTAAAATTTTCTTTTCAACATTTTACAAGATGATAGTGGGCTCATCTGGAGAAATAAACAAGAAAGAATAGCCAGGGAAGAAAATCTTAAGAGAAAGATATTGGGGAAGAGAGAACAGTCAGATTACATATTTAAATATGTTTTGAAGTTACAGAATTTAAAAGTTTAAGCCAGGCGGGGTGGAGGGTGCCTCTAGTCCCAGCTACTTAGGAGACTGAGGCAGAGGTTTGAGTCCAGCCTGGGCAACATAGTGAGACTCCATCTCTAAAATAAAGAAGTAAATGAGAACAACAAAAAACAAAACAAAACAAAAAACCAGTTTGGTTCCAGCAAAGATTTAGATAGATAATGGAATAAAATAGAGAAATCAGAAATAAACTGAATTGAGAATTTAGTAGATGATAATGGTGACATTTCCAATCCATGAGAGGAATGATTGATTGTTCAAAAAATAGTATTGAGACTATGGCCAGACTACTCGGGGGTTGGGGGAAGTAGTCAAGCTGTATAATCCCACTTCTTTCATCAAAGTAAATTTCAAGGAAGAGTGTTATGTAAAATGCTAAGATGAAATTATAAAAGTACTAGCAATAAAGAAACCAGACACAAAGGCCACATATTGTGATTCCATTTATATGAAATATCCTGGGAATCCACAGGAACAAAGTAGGTTAGTGGTTGCCAGGGACAAGGGTGACAGGGAAGTGGGAATGAGTGCTTAATGGGTATAGGATTTCTTTTTGGGGTGATGAAAAAGTTCTAAAAGTAGATATTGACAACTGTGAGTATACTAAAATCACTGAATTGTATACTTTAAAAGAGTAAAATGTGTAATCTGTGAATTACATTTTAATAACACTCCTATTAAAAGAAGAAAAAAAAAAAAGGAGCCCAGAGGCTGGGAAGCCTAAAGGAGGCTCTGACCCAAGTAGTGAGTCAGAGAAGGCTGCCTACAGAAGGAACACTGGAGCAGAGCCTGGAAGGGTGTTTTATGGAATTAGATGTCTTGTAGGTAAGGAAAGGGCAGGGAAATTCCTCCATTTTGGCTCTAATTACCCTATCACTCTGCCTCTTTCCAGGACTTAAAGACTTTGCATGAACTGGGCAATCATCCTAAATTTAATGAATGGTTTTTCATTAAAAAAAAAAAAAGGTAGAAGGAACCAGGGGTGAATTCATTTATAATATTGTAATGAAGACTTGGCCAAGCATGACACAAACCCCAGAAGCCATATAAAAAATGACTGATACATTTGCCTAGAAATTAGCAGTTTTCCTATTAAAAATACCATTCACATAATGATAGTATTATGGTTCTGTTTTTAAAAAAAATTTTTTTGTCATTAGAGAGATATACTGGGGTACTTGTGGATGAAATGATGATGTCTGGATCTACTTCAAAGTAATCTGAGGTGTGGTAGGGAGGAAGATTGGTAGCAGGTACATGGAGTAACCTTCTTTCTACTTTTTAATATATTTGACTTATACTTTTTTTTCTTTTTTGAGTCGGAGTCTCACTGTCTCCCAGGCTAGAGTACAGTGGCACATTCACAGCCACTCCAGCGTCTACCTGTTGGGCTCAGATGATCCTTCTGCCTCAGCCTTCCAAGTAGCTGGAACTACAGGCTTGCACTACCATGCCCACCTTATTTTTTTGTGATTTATTGTAGAGACGAGGGCTCTCCAAGTTGCCCAGGCTGGTCTCAAACCCCTGGCTCAGGCAGTCCTCTCGCCTCAGCCTCCCAAAGTGCTGGGATTACAGGCTGAGCCACCATGCCTGGACTGATTTATACATTTTATATGTTTGATTTTTCCATAATACAAAGTAAAAAATAAATAGCAAGAAAAAAGTTATGTACAAAATAAAAAGATACAATAACTGGGAATACATATTTACAAGATAAGATATTCAAAGGACTCTAGGCCAGGCATGGGTGACTCACGCCTGTAATCCTAGCACTTGGGAGGCCAGGAATTTGAGGCTAGGCTGTGGAACATAATGAGAGCTTGTCTGTACAAACAACTTTTTAAAATTAGCCAGGCATGATGGCACGCACCTGCAGTCCCTGCTACTCAGGAGACTGAGGAGGGAGGATCACTGAGTCAGGAGGTTGAGGCTGCACTGAGTCTTGACGGTGCCAGTGGACTCCAGTCTGAGGGACAGAGTGAGACCCAGCTCAAAATAAATAAAAATAAAAGGGCTCAGCCCTTACTCTACAAAGAACTCAAACAAGTCATGAAGAGAAAGAAAAAAGTGGGTGAAGGCAGAACACCGAAACAGGCGGAACAATGAAAAAGAAACAAAGTAGCCAATCAACTTTTGAAAAGGTGGCCAGCCTTACTCATGCATGCCAAGGAAAACTCCCATGGAGTACATATACGGGCAAACATGAAGAGGTTTGACAGTAAGCAGCATTGGTGAGGGTGGGGAAGTGGCTGGACCTACACACCATAGTGGGAATGCAGGGTGATACCACCTTTTAGAAGGACAGTTTCAGAATGTCTGCCGATATATTAAAAATACATACCTCTCTACAGTCAGTGAAATAGTATTCAGGCCTAAAAGGAAGGGGGTTCTGATCATCCTGCCACATAGACAAACCTTGAGGACACCTTGCTGAGTAAAGTAAAAGGACACATACTGTATGATTCAGCTTTTATGAGGTTCCTAGGGTAGTCAAAAATCATAGATGGAAAGTGGAACGGTGGTTGCTGTGGTGGAAGTAGGGAGAGAATAGGGAGTGAGTGTTTAATGGGTTCAGAGTTTCAGTTTGGGATGCTGAAAAGAATTCTGGAGATGGCTGCTGGCGGTGGTTGCACAAGAATATGGATGTACTTCATACCACCGAACTCCTGTACAGCTGTATATCTTTTTTTTTTTTTGAGTCGAGGTCTCACTCTGTTGTCCAGGCTGAAGTGCAGTGGCAGGATCACAGCTCACCACAGCCTTGATCTTCTGGGCTCAGGCGATCCTTCTGTCTTAGCCTCCCAAGTAGCTGGAACTACAGGCATGCAACACCACACCTGGATATAATTTTTAAAAATTTTTTTATTTAGCCGGGCTCAGTGGCTCAGCCTGTAATCCCGTGCCTTGGGAGGCTGAGGTGAGTGGATTGCCTGAGCCCGCGGGTTCGAGACCCGCCTGGGCAACTTGGCGAGACCTCATCTCTACAATAAATCAAAAAATTAGCCGGACGTGGTAGCGCGCGCCTGTAGTTCCAGCAACTTGGAAGGCTGAGGCGGAAGGATCGCCGGAGCCCAGCAGGTCAAGGCTGCGGTGGCCGGGAGCGGCCACTGAACTCCAGTCCAGGCGACTGGAGTGAGTGAGACTCCAACTCAAAAAATAAATAAATAAATAAATAAATAAATAAAATCAACATTTTAAATTTAATTTGATTTTTTGTAGAGACAAGCTGTCACTCTGCTGCCTAGGCTGGTCTCGACCTTTTGGGCTCAAGTGATCCTCTCTCCTCAGCCTCCCAAAGTGCTGGGATTACAAGTGTGAGCCACTGCTCCCAGCTGACATCTAAAAATGGTCAGAATGGCAAATTTTAGGTGTATTTTGCCAGTTTTTTTAAAAATGGGAAAAAAATACCCCCGACGGAGCAATTCCACTGCCAAACATTTACTTTAAGTTAGACGCCCCCCCAAAATACGCTAAATATGTTCGTTCCCATTGTTTGTAACAGCAAAAACGTCAAACAAATGTCCAACAATGGTGAATTAGCTCAGTAAGTTATGGTAAACCAGACAACATATTACTCTGCAGAGATTTTGAAAAGGTAAATTAAGCTCAGAGATATATTACTTTGTAATCAAGGCAATAGAGTGACCCACGTGTATATATTTTTAAAAGTATGTGTGTTGTGTATATGTATATGATAAATTAGTCATCATTTTTATGTAACCATCATATACTTTTCTGGAGTCATAAATTGCTTATAGCAGGGAGCAGATTAGGATTAGTGGCAGTGATGCTAAGACTTCATTTAAACCTTTCTGTAATGTTTGCACTGTTTCATCATTTGAATAGATTTATTTTTAATTTTGTAAGGAAATGCAACATTTTGTACTCAAAGGCTATGAGCTTTGACATATGGTTTACAACCTGTATTTCCATTTGGACGTTGAATCTCATCACCTTTTTAATAGGCCAGATTTCAAAATGGGTATTTGTTTGTCTTTCTATGCCTTTCTTCAGTTTTCCCTCTCTCCTCCCATTGCCCCTAGGTGCTCACTTCCCTGGCATATGACTCCTGCGGCTATCGTGCCCTGCATAGAGACATCTTTGGAACTGCTGCCTTCCTACTGGAGTTACTACTTTCCATGAATGCCGCCATCTTCAAGCTTTCTGTAGCACTCATTGCACAGCATGTACTGACAGCTCAGTGCGTATTTGAAAAATAAATTTTTCTTGGTTTTGGTGGATGCTCTTGCTTTGGAAGTCCCAAAGCTGCAGTCTTGGATCCCTTATTCCCAACAACTCAACCCTGCATCTCCCTCCACTCAGGGCCCCTCAGTTTTTAGGAGTGTGGAGCCCACTACAAGTGGTAAGCCTAAATCTTTTACAATGTGGGTATCTGCTAACTTTTCATATATGATTCTTCACATCTTCACGTCTTTGGTCTTTTTTTTTTTAGTTGGAATCTCACTCCGTCACCCAGGCTGGAGTGCCGTGGTATGCTCACGGCCAGCCCAGTGTCGACCTGCTGGGATTACAGGCTGAGCCACCGAGGTCGGCCCTTTGGTCTTTTAAATGCCTTCTCAGAGTGAGCAAAGTAGAGAAAAGAGCCCCGAGCCCTGGGACCAGGAGATCAACATTTACCCCAGCTCTGCCACCGGCAGACTGAGGGACTTGAGGCTCTGTGTCCTCTTCTATGTCATGGAAGTGAACTCTGGATCCCTGCCCCCACCCAGCCCAGCAAAGAACATCACACTCCTTCTTACACAATTTACATCCTCAATTGTCCCCAAATCTTTCTTTCAGCCCATTAACTCTTTAAGAAACGCATGTAGTATGCTTCCCAGGCTTTGTTGTTTAGCTGTTGTTCTACCTTTCCTGCCTTGTCCTTTTATTTCCTTTTGACTGTTATGATCAATATTTCAAATCATAAAATTAAGTCCAGGTGCAGTGACTCAAGCCTGTAATCCCAGCACTTTGGGAGGCTGAGACTTAGAAGATTGCCTGAGTCCAGGGGTTTGAGACCAGCCTGGGCAACTGGGTCAGACCTCGTCTCTACAATAAATCAAATTATTACCCAGATGTGGTCATGCACGCCTGTAGTTCTGGCTACTTGGAAGGCTGAGGCGGAAGGATCGCTGGAGCCCAGGACGCTGGGGTGGCCATAAGCATGCCATGACAATCCAGCCTGGGCGACGGAGCGAGATGCCAATTTAAAAAATAAATAAATAAACAAATCTAGTTTCTTTCTGCCTGTTCTTCCTCCTCTTCGTTGAAATGACAACTCAAAACCACCACCCTCTTGCAGAGCTTTCAGATTTGTATCAGAAGTAGTTGCATCATAGTCTGAGAAGCAGGGATAAAACTTGATAAGGCAGAAAGGACATGAGTCTCAGAGTGACAAGGACTGGAATCGAATCCTAGCAGCACCAGTGATGATCTCAACTCCTCAGCCTCCGTTCCTTTACCCCTATTGTGGAGACAGCAGTAGCTTATGCTGGTCCATCTCCTAGTTTGGCGCTGTCCCACCTTGCCAAGAGTCAACTCAAGGGTTGAGGGTTCCACCAACTCAACCTGTCCCCAGGATCCAGCTTCTCTGTAGATGGCACTGTGCCCTCAGACCCTCTGGTCGTCCTTCTCTGCTGCCCTGGCCTCCCACTATCTGCACCTCAGGGCTCTCTGTCACTTGGGCCTGGTCTCCGCAGTGAAGGGAAGAGGAAACAGAGGGAGCTGAAGGGCAGTCCTTTAGCTCCATTCATTTCTATGTGCTGGGGCTTCCTGGAACGCTGATCCTCATCCTCCCATCTGTTGTAAACTGAATATTTGTGGTCCCTCCTCACCCAATACATATGTTGACATCCTCATCCACAATGTGATTGTATTAAGAGGTGGAACCTTTAGGAGGGGATTAGGCTGAGAAGGTGGAACCCTCATGAACGAGATTAGTGCTCTTATAAAAGGGACTGAGCAGAGCTCCCTTACAGCTAGATGAAGACACAGCAAAATGATGCCATTTGTGAACCAGAAAGCAGTTCCTCAGCCGAATCCAAACCTGCCAGTCCAGTGCCTTGATCTTATACTTCCCAGCCTTCAAAACTGTGAGAAACAAATTTTTGTTTTCAACATGATTTTTTTTTTCAAGACAAGGTCTCACTATGTTGTCCAAGTTAGCTTCAAGCTTCTGGGCTCAAGCGACTGTCTTGCCTCTACTTCCCAAACAACTGGGACTATAGGCCTGCACCGCCACACCTGAACAATTTGTGTATTTTGCAGAGACGAGATCTTGCTATGTTGCCTAGGCTTGTCTCGAATTCCTGGCTCCAGCAAACCTCCTACCTTGTTCTCACAAAGCATTGGGATTACAGGCATGAGCCACCGTGCCCAGCCCCAGGGATCTTTGATGTTACCACTGTCATTGTTTTAGGGCACCACAAAGAGTGCCCATATAATGGCAAACTTAATCAATAATTGTTATGTGTTCTGATTGCTCCATTGACCTACTGTTCCCCATCTCCATCTCTCTCCCCTTCCTCAGGTCTCCCTATTCCCTGAAACAACAATATTGAAATTAGGCCAATTAATAACCTTTCAGGCCGGGCTCGGTGGCTCAGCCTGTAGTCCCAGTACTTTGGGAGGCCAAGGTGAGTGGATTGTCTGAGCCCGCGGGTTCAAGACCCGCTCAGGCAACTTGGCAAGACCTCGTCTCTACAATAAATCAAAAAAACTAGCCGGGCATGGTAGTGCATGCCTGTAGTTCTGGCTACTTGGAAGGCTGAGGCGAAAGGATCGCTGGAGACCAGCAGGTCGAGGCTGTGGTGGCCGGGAGCAGCCACTGCACTCCAGTCTGGGTGACGGAGTGAGACTCCAACTAAAAAAAAAAAAATAACCTTTCAAGTGGAAGGAAGAATTACATGTCTCTCACTTTAAATCCAAAGTTAGAGGCGATTAAGGTTAGTAAGGTTGCAAGTCAAAAACAAAGACAAACCAAAAGCTAGGTTTCTTGTGTCAGACAGTTAGCCAAGTTGTGACTGCAAAGAAAAAGACATTGAAGGAAATTAAGCACTACTCCAGTGAACACACAAATGATAAGAAAGCGAAGCAACCTTACTACTGACATTAATTAGTACTGACATTTAGTGATCTGGCTAGAAGATCAAACCAGCCATAACTCTCCCTTAAGCCAAAGCCTAATCCGGAGCAAGGCCCTAACCCTCTTCAATTCTATGAAGGCTGAGAGAAGTGAGGAAGCTGCAGAAGAAAAGTTGGAAGCCAGCAGAGGTTGGTTCATGAGGTTTAAGGAAAGAAACCATCCCCATAACATAAAAGTGTGACCAGGCTCAGTGACTCAACCTGTAATCCCAGCCCTTTGGGAGGCCGAGGCAAGTGGATTGCCTGAGCCCACAGGTTTGAGACCTGCAACCTTACTAACCTTAATCGCCTCTAACTTTGGATTTAAAGTGAGAGACATGTAATTCTTCCTTCCACTTGAAGGAAGTGGATTGCCTGAGCCCACAGGTTTGAGACCAGCCTGGACAACTTGTTGAGACTTCATCTTTACAATAAATCAAAATTCTGCCAGGTATGGTAGTGTGCACCTGTACTCCTGGCTTCTTAGAAGGCTGAGGTGGCAGGATTGCCGGAGTGCAGCAGGTTAACGCTGAGGTGGCCGTGAGTGTGCCACTGCACTCCAGCCTGGGCAACAGAGTGAGACTATGACTCAATAAAAAAAAAGTTTTGGAGTAAAAAGGCAAGATAGACAAGATTTAAAGTAGGAATAACTCTTCTACCACAAGACTACTAAGAATGCTAAATAAGACGATACCAAGAACTGGCCAGCCTAGTGCCTGGCATAGGGTAGGCTTAACAAATGGCTGTTGCTACTAACTGGGTACTCCCTCTGCAGGGAAGACCCAAGGAAAGAGTTCACCTACCCTGGTGGGTGCCGGTTTTTCTAGCTTCCCGGAGCCCTGGAGGGACCTGGGATGGCACCAGGGGAGGGAGCTACAGCTACAATTGCAGGGTGGAGAGAAAAGCCCCACACCCACAGGGCAGGGTGGAGTGGGAGAGAAATAAGACCAAGAAATGGGTTGGTTGGGAGCTGGCAGTGAAGAAGTGAGGAGAGTGGATCATCAGGAAAAAACTTGTGGGCTATACGACAGGCAGAGGGCCGGGTATGAGGCAGTCAGGGCAGCGACAAGAAGTCACTCACACAGAGGAATGAACAGAGCAGATGATGGAGGCCTGAATACCTGGTTCTGAGGGCTTGTCAACATCCCCATTGACACAAGGCCTGTGGCAGGGTAAGGTGTGAGCCTCAGTGCTAGGTTGAAGGAGCAGGTTGCTGAAGGTGGGGGCCAATCGGAAGCAGCGTTTGGTCTGAAACATCTGGGTGGACATGGCTTGTAGATTGCTGGCAATGCTAGCCTCACTGGGGCCTAGTGGCCCATTGAGGGAATCAGGAGCCTCTGATCTTGCCCGAGGGTGCTCCAGGGCTGGAGACCGTGTCCCCTCATCTTCCTCCATATCTTCCAGGTCTGATCGGGATTCCTGGCTGTTCATTTCTGAGTCCGTCTCAGCATCAAAGGCTGTTTCCCCACCTTCAAGACTCTTGTCGGAGCCACTGTCTGAGCCCTCGCTGGCCCGGGCCGAGTCATGGCTCGAGTCCGATTCAAAACCTTCACTTAGGTCACTGTCATCTCCAGCTTTGGGCGGGTGGCGGCGGCGGCGGAGGCAGGAGAGGCGGGAAAACTTCCGGCTCTTTCTGCCCTCACATGCCAGGGGTGCTGCAGAGGGAGGCTCGGAATCTGGCTCTTCCTCCTTCTCCAGAGGCTCCTTGGAGGAGTCTGGTTCATCTGTGAAAAGAGGATGGCCAGGGGCAACCCAGGGAACAGCTGGAGCCTGAGGGTGGTAACGTGCTCTCCAACATCCCCCCCAAGTCTGTGTTCCTTTCCCTGCTCCCCACGCCCCACGCCGACCTTTCCACAGCCACAACCTCCCCGTTCTCCCACCTGTGCCATCACTCTGGAATGACGGGACAGGGTTCTCGCCCTCCTCCAGCTCAGCCTGCAGCCGTATGTTGACATGATTGACAAGGTGGGAAAAGAGGGCCAGGGTGAAGGCAATGGCTGCACTGTACTGCTTGGATCCTGAAGCCAGAAAAGCCAGGCATTAGAGGCCCACCATTTCCAACTCTATCTCATCTGCTCTCAACTCTCCCAAGGACCCAACTACCCACCAAAGCTTCTTCCTTCCAAAGTAAAAAGCATTTCCCAGGTCTCTGCACTAACATCCCTCCTATAATCTAGAACGTACCATCTCACCCTATCTCATCCTTCCTGGCTTTGAGGTGCCTCCCCATATCCCAAAGCCCTTCACATCCAGCCCTGCCCCTCTCCCCTTCCTTCCAGTCTTGCTCTGCATACACCTCTGCTGGAAAGGTTTCCAGAACTAAGTGCCCCCGACAGCAAGGTCTAAATTCTGTCTGGATCATCACCAAGTATTCTGACCCTCAGGGACCTGGCTGAGGATGTATGTATGGGAGAGGGTGAGAAGGAGAAAGGGAATACACTGTTGCCTGTGCTCTGTCACACAGGAGTTCCTTCAGGGAAGCTTCCTTGGCCCTCACTTGCCCATGGCCAAGCAGAGAGTGAAGACACTGCTCGTAGAAGGAAACTTATGAATAAGCAGCAGCAAAGGGTATAGAGGATTCCCGAAGCCAGTGAAGGAGAAAACACAGGGAAGGTTACCTGCTCTCTTCAAGCTATGCACACACATAAGGCAGATGATGACCATTTGAAAGACGAGAAGGTCCGGGAGGAAAGCATAGCCACTCTCATACTCCTCTTCGTCCTCACTGGCCAGGCTGAGGTTAGGTGAGGAGGGCAGATAGAAGAGGCAGAGGTTGAAGTCCTCCAGGACTGACTGGCAAAGTGAGGTCAGCTCTGAGTCCACGGAGCTGTGCAAGGGCAGAAGTCACGTGGAAGGTCAGTGGCGGGGGTTGGGGGAGAATAGTGGGGAATACAAGATTCAGAGGGAGGACAATGGGATGTCGTGGGCAGACCTCATGGAGCAGAGCCAGGGAGGGCACTGCTGGGCTTATCTCCACGTAGACAGACCAACACAGAAAAAGAGGTGGGTGGGCTTCTGGTTAGTCACCCCCTCTTCAAGTCTCCTAAGCACCCATTCTGTGCCAGAGTGAGAGTCACTGGGAGAAGGACAGGCACAGACCCCATGGGCAAAACAGTGAGGTATACCGGATTAACCAGCCAGACAAATTCCAACTGGGGGCAGAACTCCAGGCCCCGTGAAGGCGCCATCATGGCTGGGCTCACAGCTAGTTCCTATTCCTGCTCTCTTCCACTCACCTGCTTTTGGGCTGCAGTAGGCTTTGCAAATACATGAAGCTCACCAGTAGCCTCTTAATGTCTTTACATCTGAAATGAAAAGAGCCCAGAGTAAATGCTGAAAAGCTCTGAGTTCCTGTGGTCTTGCTGTACCAACTGCAGAAAGATGCCCTGCTCCCACGGCCCTACGCACCGCTTTTTGCCAGGGGAAAGCTTCCGAGTCTCGCACTTCTTCAGCTGGTGGTACATCTTGGCTGCCTTGTCATAGAGCCGCTTGAGGTTCCCATAGGCCCCCTCAAAGGACACTTCCGACTGGATGCTAAACGAGATACAGAGCAGCTGAGTCTTGGCACTGGCAGGAGGTGGCAAGGAGAAAGGCTGCTCTGCTGGTAGTAATCTAGGCTTCCCCAGGCTCACCTTCTATGTACACACTCAGGTAGAGACTCCTGACACAACTTTCAGATTACTCAGAGGAGAGATGTCTTAACTCTCATCTGTATCTAGAAAGGAGACAATCAATCCTACTCTGTTACAAACCTAATTTAGTCGCCATTCCTGAAATGAACTATCGGTCATCTTTTAAGCATACGGTACTTTACAATAGGCAGGCATTTAACAAGCATCAACTATATGCAAGGATATTCATAAGCACTATCTCAATTCTCTCAACACTCAAATACAAACATGAACTGAGCAACCAACATGTCAGGCACTACACCCTGATACTGTCCACACCACAGAAGAAATGGAGCCTGGGAGAGAACAAGTATTTTGACTAAGGTCACACAGCTGATACCCAGTAGAGATTGGTCTCCAACCCAACTCTGTCTTATTACACAGAACCAAAGACCTTAATACTGCATGACACCTTGTGCCTTTTTTTTTTCTCTTGCTCTGTCACCCAGGCTGCAGTGGAGTGGTATGATCATAGTTCACAGAAACCTCAAACTCCTGGGCTCAAGCGATCCTCCAGCCTCAGTTTTCTGAGTAGTTGGGACTACAGGCATGCACCATGACTCTCGGCTAATTTTTTATAAAGATGGGGTCTTGCTGTTGTGCATGCTGGTCTTGAACTCCTGGCCTCAAGTGATCTTCCTGCCTCGGCCTCCCAAAGTGCTGAGATCACAGATGTAAGCCGCCATGCCTGAATGTGTCTTTTTTTTTTTTGAGTCGGAGTCTCACTCTGTCACCCAGGCTGGAGTGTAGTGGGCACACTCACAGTCACCGCAGCCTCGACCTTCTGGACTCAGGCGATCCTTCCACCTCAGCCTTCCAAGTAGCTGGAAGTACAAGCATGCACCACCATGCTTGGCTCATTTTCCTTGATTTATTGTAGAAATGAGGTCTCGTCAAGTTGCCCAGGCTGGTGGATGTGTCTTTTTAAAAACAAGTTTTACGGGGCGTGGTGGCTCACGCCTGTCATCCCAGTGCTTTGGGAAGCAGAGGTGTGAGGATTGCCTGAGTCCATGGGTTCAAGACTAGACTGGGCAACTAGGTGAGACCTCGTCTTTATAATAAATCAAAAAATTAGCTGGGTGTGGTGGTGTGCGCCTATAGTTCCAGCTACTTTTGAAG
>CAUYQG010213763.1:0-13683 GCA_963574415.1 Tarsius wallacei | reverse complement strand
CCACCTTTACCCCTTTTCCAAGGACACAGGTCAAATCAGATTAGAAACCTACTCTCCTTCAGTGCGACCTCGTCTTTTTATTTTTTGAGTTGGGCTCTCACTCTGTCACCCTGGCTGGAGTGCAGTGGCACAATCATGGCTCCCCGCAGCCTCAACCTCCTGGGCCCAGGTGATCTTTCTGTCTCAGTCTCTCCAGTAACTGGGACTACGGGTGTGCCCCACCATGCCTGGCTAATTATTTTATTTTATTTTGTATTTTTATTTTTTGAGTCAGGGTCTCATTCTGTCACTCAGGTTGGAATGCAGTGGCTCGCTCATGGCCACTCCAGCGTTGACCTACTGGGCTCAGGCAAACCTCCCGCCTCAGCCTTCCAAGTAGCCAGAACTACAGGTGCATACTACCATGCCCAGCTAATTCTTTTGAGATATTGTAGAGACGAGGTCTCACCAAGTTTCCCAGGCTGGTCTGAAATCCCTGGACTCAGGCAATCCTCTCACCTCGGCCTCCCAAGGTGCTGGGATTACAGGCTTGAGCCACCACCTGGCTAATTAAAAAAATTTTTTTGTAGAGATGAGGTCTCGCCATGTTGCCCAAGTTTGTCTCTAACTCCTGGGCTCAAGCAATCCTCCTGCCTTGGTCTCCTAAAGGGCTGGGATTACAGACGTGAGCCATTGTGCCTGGCTCCCATCTTAACTAGTGATATCTGCACTGACCCTGTTTCTGAGTAAGGTCATATTCCTGGGGGAGTTCTGGGGGCTAGGATTATAGAGAGGGGACACGATCCAGCTCATAACAGTGTCTTAGCCTGGGTTTCCTCCCGAAAGCACAGCCAGAAACAGGGATTTTTGTGCAGATTGTTTATTCCAGGATGTGATGCATGGACGGGAACAGGAGCGAGAGACTGGGGCGAGCTCCACAGAGAAGGGGAGGGCTGGCCCAAGAGAACATTCTCAAGCCAGACGCTGCTGTGAGGCGTGAGCTCAGTCGTGCTGGGACCTTCTGAGGAGCTGCCTTAGAAAAGTCTCTGGGGAGGGAAGAGGGGAGCCGTGACCTGCTGGCTCCCACCCCAGGGGCTGGGGCGGCCCCATGGGGTGTCAGCTCCCTTGCACTACAGGTCAGTCGTTGACGCTCTGCAGCCCCAGGGCAGAGCACCAGAGAGAGTCGTGTGGCCAAGGCAACACCTGCTGGACATCGGTGGCTGCAGCAATGACTGGAGCAAATGTTGGGCTAATACAGGAGGGAGGCCTTGTCCCAGTCAGAAGGCGCATTCCCTTCCCTGAGCCCGGGAGTCCCCGAGTTCCTAGGGTAGCGCCAGCCCAGTTTCTAAGAAAGGGGAGTTTGGGGACCCAGCCATAGGCCTGAGGTTGTCACTGCTACTCACCTTCTCTCCCTTCCACCATCCACTCCGGATCCCTTCACCCTCAGCCCGCATTGGGCTGCTCTTGGTCACTTCCCGGGAGGGGTGACCGAGACCTTCATCCCCAAGGCATCCGAGCCGGTAGCTGCACTGCCCTGCTGGGCTCCCCATGAGCAGGTGTCACTGGGGTAGAAGCACCACCAGGGGTCCCAGAGAGTCCCCAGATTCCGGACTTACCCCTTCCTACGAATCTCATGTCTCCGCAACTCCAGCGACGCCTGCTGACCCTGTCAGTTACCTCCTCCTCTCTTGGCCTTCTTAGTCACTGGCACGAGGACCCCAAATGACCAGGTGGGGATCACAGAGCCCTGTTGTATTGGCTGGTAGATGCATTCCCCTTCTGGGGACCAGAACCTCTGGCGGAAGTCTAGGATTGTAGGGAGGAGTATTAGCAGGCCTACAGCGGCCCCGAGAGTGGATGAATGTGGGTGATCTTTCCTCCACCTCGTGGTTGCTGAACCCACACATTCTAGCTGTTGGGGCCACAGCACAGCACACCAGCCGTTCATTCCATGCCTGTACCTCATCCTAAAGGGCTGTGGCCCCACCCCACAGGGTGTGGTCCCAAGATGGTACCTTAACTTTTAGTATGCCATTCCACCATCTTGTTAGGATGGATACTTCAGGATGACGTGGTACGTGTTAGGACCAGGGGGTCCCGTGGCCAAGTGCCCATGCCACACCACCTTCACCATGAAGTGGACCCCTTGTCTGATGATCCTGCGTCCGTAAATCACTTAGTCAGTAAGTCCTTGGACGGCCATGCTGCACTGAAGTCAGGGAAGGTAATTTTTTTTTTTCTTTTTTTGAGTCACAGTGTCACTCTGTCACTCAGGCTGGAGTGCAGTGGTAGCATTGCAGCTCACCGCAGGCTTGACCTCCTGGGCTCAGGTGATCCTTCTGCTTCAGCCTCCCAAGTAGCTGGGGCTAAAGACACACACCACTGCGCCTGGCTAGTTTTTTTTATTTTTTATTTTTTTGTAGAGAAGAGGTCTCAGTTTGTTGCCAGGCTGGTCTTGAACTCCTGGGCTCAAGCAATCTTCCTGGCTCGGCCTCTCAAGGTGCTGGGATTACAGGCGTGAGCCACTGCACCTGGCCAAGGAAGGCAGATCCTTATAAGGGTGAATCACTGTTTCCTCCAGAGGACAGGATCTGGTATAATAGCTCTGTCAGCAGTTGGCTGACTGGCCTTCTTAGGAGTGTCACCACATCAAAGGCTCGGCATTAGTCTCTGTGATTGGAAGTTAGGTGTTCAACGACATTTGCTAGGTCGGCCATGGTGAGAGGAAGCCCAGGCCGCTGGGCCCATGCCCAAGGCCTTCATCCCTGACTCACAGCCACTCTGTGCAGGCCCTGGGTTGGCAAGGACGGAGGCCAGCTGCTATCCACGGGACAAGTTGTCTTTTCTGTCTGATTTTCAATTTCTCTTTGTTCTCTCGTTGGCATTAATTTACATGAGACACAGAGATCGTCATGCTTTGAGCTCACTCATAGACCCGCATATATTCCTTTGCTCAGACAATCTTGTCTTCCTGCTTCTGATTTTATTCCTCCCAGGCCCCTGAACAACTAGCCAAGCCATTCACCACTGTCCAGAAAATCCATCCTTCAGGAAATCTCTCCATCCTCACAGTGAACAGCCAAGGGCCCGTTCGCAGCTCTGCCTGTTGGCAGTGTCTGCCCTCAGTCCTGTCCTCAGGCCCAGTCCCAAGGCATCAGCCCACTGCCAGCTCATATGAATATACCAAGCCGACCTGCTTGCCAATCATTCCCGAGTGTCATTCAGCTGGTCACGAGGGCATCTCTCCCTGAGGCCTCAGGTGTGATTTGAGGGGGAGGCCTTGCTACAACAGAGGTAGTAAGTATAGGACTCACAACCACTAACTTAAGATGTGTACTTGCGCCCGCTGGAGTTTCTTGGGGACCATTTCCATGGTGTGAAGACTCGCTGCTGTTCCTGCCTCTCCACAGGACTTCGAGAATCTGGTAGTCACTTAGTGTCCTGGGGTCGGGTACTCCTTTCCGTGGTAGCCAAGGGGTCACCAAGAGCTGATTTTCAAACAGGGAGCTGCAGGTTGTTGTAGAAGAGATGGCATTGTTGCACCTCTCCCTTGGGCCCTGCCCACCCTTTACCCGTAGGTAACTCTCACGTTGTCAGATCTGCTTGGTCGTGTGGTCCAAGTGTCAGGATCTAGAGCTCTTTTCCACAACAGTGTGGATATATTAACATTATTGAACTGTACACCTAAAAATAGGTATGGTGGTAAATTTGAGGTTCTATATTTTTTACCATAATTAAAAATTTTAAAACATACCAAAACTTACGGGATGCAGTGAAAGCAAAATGGAAGCCAGAGTCTTCTTCAGAGTCTGTCTCTGGGCCTGTTACTCTCTGCCTTGAGACTGAAGGCCTTCGAAGTCATCTGATACATGGATTGGAACAGTGTTTCAAAAAGCAATGTACGCTGTCCCCAACATCTAAAGAGGTCTTCCAAGTGCCATACTTTAATGGCAGGAGGTATAAGGTATATGTCCTTTTACCGTATGTATGTATGTATGTTTGTTTGTTTGAGTTGGTGTCTCACTCTATCACCCATGCTGGAGTGCAGTGGCATGATCACAGCTCACTGCAGTCTTGACCTCCTGGGCTCAGGCAGTCCTTCCATCTCAACCTACCGAGTAGCTGGAACTACAGGTGTGCACCACCATACCTGGCTAACTTTTTTATTTTTTGTAGAGACAGGGTCTCACCATGTTGCCCAGGTTGGTCTCGAACAACTGGGCTCAAGTAATCCTCTCACCTTGGCCTCCTAAAGTACTGGATTATAGGTGTGGGCCATTGTGCATGACTGTCTTTTACCTTAGAATGGATGTCTTGGCATTTCCCAGACCACTGAACCTCTAAAAACATCACCAATGTGGCAGGCCTCCCTTGAATCTTTGCAGGACTTATTTCCTACTCTGTGGTATTCAGAGGTCTTACCGGGACATTCAAAATACTTGCTATTTCCTACTCACCAGATCTGATTAGCAGGATGTCATCAATGTGGGGGACCAGCACGATGTTCTTCAGAATGTCAAGAAGACCGGGTTCCTTGTGGACTACATTGTGATTGAGAGAAAAGAGTAAACTTAACTCCGTGATAGTGACTGTTAGTGATTTGATAAGCTTGTGAGTGTTAGTGACTCCAGATCTTTCTTTTTGATATAGATATTACCATAGACATTAATATAGATATAATATAGATGTTTACAGTTATAAATTTCCCTTTTAGTACTGTTTTCACTGCATCCTGTAAGTTTTGGCATGTTTTAAAATTTAAAAAAATTTTAATTATAGTAAAAAAAAAAATTTACCGCCTCACCTATTTTTAAGTATACAGTTCAATAATGTTAAATGTCTTCACACTGTTTTGCAACAGATCTCTGGAACTTTTTCCTCTCACAAAACTGAAGCAGTGTACCCACTGAATAGCTCCCTATCTCCCCCTTCTTCCAGTCTCTGGAAGCCATCATTCTACTTTCTGTTTTTTTATGGCTTTGGCTACTTTAAACACCTCCTAGAAGTGAAGTATTTATCTTTCTGTGAAGTTGTGTTGTGTTTTTATTTTCACTAATCTCAGAGAATTTTCTAGTTTCCCTTGTGAAGATTTATCTGACCCATGCTATTTAGGAGGGTGTTGTTTCCATTTATTTATGCAATCTCCACATTTCCTTCTGTTATTGACTTCTAACTTCATTACATTGGTGTTGGAGAGCATACCCGGTATGATTTCAGTCTTTAAACATTTACTAAGCTTGTTTTAGGGCCTAACAGATGGTCTAGCCTGGAGAACACTGTTCCTGATCCTGTTGGTGAAGTGTTCTGTAGTGTCTGTTGGGTTGAGTTGATTTGTAGTGTTGTTCAAGCCTTCTATTTCCTTGTGATCTTCTGCTTAGATCTGTGCATTACTGAAAGTAGGGTATCGAAGTTTTCACCTACGAAGACTGAATATTATATGTTAAATTGTTTATTTCCTCCTTCAGGTCTGATGGTTTTTGCTTCATGTATTTTTGTGCTCTTTTGTTTGGAGAGTATACGTTTATAATTATTATATCTTCCTGATGGATTGACCCTTTATCAGCGTAAAATGTCCCTCTTTTCCTCCGGTAGTCGTTTTTATTGGTATTTTTTTCCACCCTTGGCTTCTTTCAAGATTTGTATCTCTGTCTTTGCTATTTACAATTTGAATATGATAAGCCTAGGTATAGTTTACTAGTTATTTATCCTGTTTGGTGTTCTCTAAGCTTCCTGGATCTGTGGTTTGGTGTCTGTCATTAATTTTGGAAAACCTCTGCCATTTTTGCTTCCAATATTTCCTCTCTTTCTTTTTCTCCTGGCATTCTCTTTATGTGTATGTTACACCTTTTGTAATTGTCCTATAGTTCTTGGGTATTCTGTTCTTTTTCTTCCCATTCTTTTTTGTCTTGGCTTTTTAGTTTGGAAAATTTCTATTGACGTATATCTTCAGGCTCACTGATTCTTTTCTTGCTTATTTCCAGTCTACTGATGAGTCAATCCAAGGCATTCTTCATTTCTGTTATGTTTGTTTCTTCTTTCCAGCATTTCCTTTTGATCCTTAGAGTTTCCATTTCCCTGCTTACATTGTTCATCTTTTCTTGCATGTTGTTTACTTTTTCAATTAGAGCCCTTAGCAAATTAATTAATCATTTTAAATTCCCCATGTGATAATTACAAAATATCTGTCATAGCTGAGTCTGATTCTGATGGTTGCTTTACCCCTTAGACTATGTTTTGTGCCTTCTAGTAGCTTGTCTTGTAAGTTTTTATTGAAAGCCAGACATGATGCATTGGGTAAAAGAAACTGAAGGAAATAAACCTTTAGTGTAAAGTTCTGTGTTCCTCTGGATAGGAGTTAGGTCATATTTACTATTTAATGTAAACAAATAGCCTGGTGTGAGAGGTCGAAATTTCCTCTTGTGTTCTTTCATTGTCTTTGTGTTTCCCTAGAGACTCCTTTTTCTGTATCTGAGCCTTGCATTTCTTTCTGTTGTAATCCTGTTATTATACAAGAGTCTGATTGATGTGGTGATGAGGTGTGGGGGGAGAGTGTTCTATGATCCTATGATTAGGTCTTAATGTTTTCGTAAGCCTGTGTCCCAGAACCTTGTCCTTCACAAGTGCTTCAAAACATCCCCTGTACCTCCACCTTAGGTAAGACGGAAAGGTTCAAGGGGGCTAGAGTTAAGAATTTCCCTTCCTTCATGTCAGTTAAGCTCTGGTAAAACCCACATCAGTTGAGTTCTGGTAAAATACGTTTCCTTGAAGACAGGCCTTTGTTAAGGAGAACAGAATGCCCTGGGCATATTTCAAAATGGTTACTTTTGGCTGGACCTGGTGGCTCATGCCTATAATCCCAGCACTTTGGGAAGCCAAGATGAGAGGATTGCCTGAGCCCACAGGTTTGAGACCAGCCTAGGCAACTTGGTGAGATCTCATCTCTACAATAAATCAAAAAATCAGTCAGGCATGGTAGCGCATGCCTATAGTTCCAGCTACTTAGAAGGCTAAGGCAGAAGGGATTGCCTGAGCCTAGTAGGTTGAGACTGTGGTGGCCGTGAGTGTGCCACTGCACTCCAGCCTGGGCAACAGAATAAGACTCCAACTTAAAAAAAAAAAAAAAAAAGGTTACTTTCTTCCTCTTTCTTCTGGAAACATGAGGGAATTTTTCTCTAATCTTCACCCTAAAATCCTTGGGGGGATCTGGGGGTTAACTTATGAAATCACTGGGGCATACCTAAGGCTGTGCCCCAGACATTTTAATCTCTATGCTAGTCCACACTTAGTCTCCAGCAATTAGTCATTTTTTTCTTTATGTTTTCCTACCTGTTACTATCTTCAGTGGCAGTTTCTGCTCTCAGTAAGCTGAATTTTCTTTGTACGCTCTGGATACTCTGTGCATTCTCTAGTTTTGGGGGTTGCGGTTTGCTCTGTGACCCCAGTTGTCTAATGGAGTCGTTGATTTTCAGTTTGCTCAGCTTTCTTTCTTTCTTTTCTTTTTTTTTTTTTACCATGCAACAAAACCTTTATTAACATTTTGAACAGGTTCAGCTATTACTGAAACTGGTAATTTCTAAACTTAAATTGGGACAAATGGCTATAGTGCAGAGTAATGCCATCATTGGGCACCATGAATACAAGACTGAAGAATTAACAACCACCCCTCAGATGGAGGACCAGGTGCAGGGTTGACTCTTTCTGTATGTTGTAATCAGAAAGAGTGCAGCCATCTTCCAGCTGCTTGCCTGCAAAAATGAGCCTCTGCTGGTCAGGAGAGATGGCTTCTTTATCTTGAATTTTGGCCTTCACATTTTCAATGGTATCACCGGGCTCAACCTCTAGGACGATGGTCTTGCTGGTCAGGGTCTTCACAAAAATCTACATACCACCTCTCAGATGCAGGACCAGGTGCAGGGTTGACTCTTTCTGGATGTTGTAATCAGAAAGAGTGCGGCCATCGTCCAGCTGCTTGCCTGCAAAAATGAGCCTCTGCTGATCGAGAGTGATGCCTTCTTTATCCTGGATCTTGGCCTTCACATTCTCAATGGTATCACTGGGCTCAACCTGTAGGGTGATGGTCTTGCTGGTCAGGGTTTTCACGAAGATCTGCATTTGGACCTATTAGTGCGAAGATCCTGCATATCGGCAAACACGTCCAGGCACCTAAATGCCACAACAAGGCTAACTCACAAAGCCAGTCGCCACTGAGTCAGCTTTTTTTCTTGTTGTGAGGATGAGAATGATGACTTCTAGACACACTAGACTGGAAACCGGAGGTCCCCCAATCTCTCTTTCTCTCTTTTTTTTTAAATTTGAGTTGGAGTCTCACTCTGTCGCACGGGCCAGAGTGCAGCAGCATGCTCATGGCCACCTCAGCCTCAACCTGCTGGGCTCAGGCGATCCTTCCGCCTCAACCTTCCAAGGAGCTGGAACTACAGGAGCATGCTGCCACGCCCAGCTAATTTTTTGATTTATTGTAGAAACGAGTTCTTGCCAATGGCCCAGACTGATCTCAAATCCCTGAGCTCAGGCAATCCTCTCGCCTCGGCCTCCCAAAGTGCTGGGATTGCAGTCTTGAGCCACTGCGCCCCACCTCCCAATCTCTCTTAAACCACTCCAATGAGGTTTTCATCCACACCATTCTTCTCAAATTGCTTTAGTCAAGATTTCCAATGTCTGTGAATTAACAATCCAGTGGTTGCCACTGTGGTCACTGTGAACAGCATTTGGCCCAACTGATGACTTCTCTTTGGATACAATATCCTCACTTGGATTTCAGGCCTCTCTCTCTCTCTCTCTCTCAGTTCTCCTACACTCATGACTTCTTCTTCTGGGTCTTTTTTTCTGGTTCTTCCTCCTCTCCTTGATTTTTAACCCCGGAGGGCTCCAGGACCCAGGCAATGGATTTATTATCTTTTCTGTCTCCATGGCTTGAAATATTATCCACATGTTTACAATTCCTAATTTTGTATCTTCAGACTGGACTTCTCCCCCGCACTTCAATTTAAATTTTCATTTGCCTACTCAAAACTGCCCTTGAGATCGTCCCGTCTCAGCAGAAGGCAACGCCATTATTCAGGCCAAAAACCCTGGCGTGAACCTCAGCTCCTGTCTCATCGACTCCGCCATGAAGCCCTGTCCAGTCTACCTGCAAAATACATCCGGGATCTGACCACTTCTCATCTCCTCTTTAGTCAGAACCACGGTCACTTCTTGCCTGGGCTATTGCAGTATCATCTCACCTTCTGCCCCTGCCCCTCACAGTCTGTATTCAACACGGAAAGCAGGGCAATGCTGTTAAAACAAAGTCAGATCCTGACACTTCTTTGCGTGGAATCCTCTAGTAGCTTCTCACCTCCATTTCTTTGAGCTGCCCTGTCCCTCTCCCCCTTGCCCAATCGGTCTGAGACACCACTGGCCTAGCTATCCCTCAACTATGCCAAATCTCCGCTACTGCGGGGCCTTTGCACATGCTGTGCCTTCTTCCTGGAGTGATGTCTTCACAACGTGCTCCCTGACAGCCTTTAGGTCTCTGCTCCAACACCCCCAGCTTGGCGAGGCCTTTCCTGCCCACCCCATTTGAAATGGCAATCTGTGCCCCAGCACTCTCCACTCTCCTTGTACTGCTTGATTTTCTTCGTAGTATTCCTCACCATCTATCACATTGCGTATTTATTGTCTCTCTTCACCCGGGAGAGTACGAATTCCTTTAGAACAGAGACTTTGCCTCACTGCTGTATTCCCAGTGCCTGGCCTCCAAATGTGCTCAAAAACATCTTGAATGAGTGAATGAATGATTAGCAGAGTGAGATCCTAGGGGTATGAGGTAGGATTCATGTAATTTCTTAAGAGATAGTGAAAAGATGAGTTTGGAAGCGGGAGAGGAGACCTGGCAGGGGAGTGAGGGGTGCAGGTCTGGTAAGGTGCGTGTGTATGCTGTGTGTGTGTGTTGGTGTACACACACCTACATATGCGTCTAGTCACGTGCAAGGCAGAGAAGACCACGGAGGGCCCAGAAAGCCTGGCAAGGGATCGATGTTTTATTTTGGCTCATGGAGCATCGTGTAGGTTCCTCCATGAAGAAGTTTTGGAGAGGGGAATGGGATGTCTGGAATCGGTGTCTGATTCCATGGGTGAGAGGAGCTGGAGGGCGGAACATGAAAGGAGACCTTGGGGAGGCCAGATGAGAGGAGTATGGACAGAGTGGTCCTCCAAGGTGCCCCTCATCTGGGCCCTTGGCCCTTGTTACATTGCTCTTGAGGTCCTTATAATGATTTAATTTTTAAATTTTAATTTTATTTTACTTTTTTGAGTCAGGACCTCACTCTGTCATCCAAGCAGGAGTGCAATGGCACGATCACGGCTCACTGCAGCCTTGACCTCCTGGGCTCAGGCCATCCTCCTGTCTCAGCCTCTCGAGTAGCTGGGACTAAAAGTGTGTGCCACCATGCCCGGCTAATTTTTAAAATTTTTTGTAGAGACGGAGTCTTGTTGTGTTGCCCAGGCTGGTCTCGAGCTCCTGGACTCAAGCAATCCTCCTGCCTTGGCCTCCCAGAGTGCTGGGATTACAGACGTGAGCCACAACGCCTGGCGCCAGAATGATTTTATGCAACCCAAATCTTACCAGGGTGCTCACCCACTCAAGACCAAGGCTGCCTCCCACGGCCCCTACAGTTTTAGTGCACCACAGACGAGCCTTTGGAATATGGCCCCCCAACCTTCCCCCCCCTCCCCTCTGCATCCTGACTCCAGCCAGGCCCAGATGCTCCATCTTTCTGATCCCCTTCATCCCCACCCCATTTCTTTATTGGTTCCTCTGGGTGCAATTCACTCATTCACTTAAGACATCGCAATCGGAGGCCCCCTCTGTGCTGGGCAATTCCTCTAGGTTCTGGAAATATAGCAGTGAAAATAATAGGCAGGATAGCTACCTGCCTCTCTTGTTCACTTGAAAAACCCCTTCCCCTCCAGAAAGGCTGTGTTAATTAGGAGTCATGGTTGCAAGTGACAGAGAAAGATGTCAGCCATCACCATTAAGAGTAGTGGTTGGGAAGAGTTAATTCATTGTCTCATGCAACTGAGGACTCCAGAGGTAGGTGGCGAGGCTTCAGGCAGGGATGGATCCAGGGTCTCATTCTCTGCATCACTCAGATTCTTCCTTGGGCATGTTGACTCTTTTGTGACAAGATGGTTGCAACCCAGGGTTGCATTCTATCCGTCCTCCCAGCGACCTCAGAAGGGCTCATCAGTTGGGTGCTCTTACCAGAGGAAGGTGGAGGAGGTCTCGGGAAGGTAAAACTAAGAGGGTCTCTAAAAATCGGATTCTAGTGCAATTCCAGCATCCCTTCTCCCCTCAGGCAGGGACCAGGCATCCCTTCCTGATCATCCTGCTAGCCAGGGAGAAGAGGGGGCCCCAGGAGAAGAGGGCTCAGGGTCTCTTGCCCTCCTCCCTCCAGATCCCTGTGTCCATGTGCTCCAAGACGTGCCAGTCTGGGCAAAAGAAGAAACCTGTGGGCATCCACCCCTGCTGCTTTGAGTGCATCGACTGCCTACCTGGCACCTTCCTCAACCAGACTGCAGGTATGACCTGCAGGCCAGCGCCCTGGCCCTGCTCCTGCCCACCCATGTCCTGCCCCTGCCAGCCCCTGCCACTCCCTGCCCACCCCTGCCTGCTCCTTCCAGCTCCTTGCCCAGCCCCTGCCTCCCCCTGCCCATCCCTGTCTGCCCCTGCCAGCCCCCGACCAGCCCCTGCCTGCCCCTGCCTGTCCCTGCCCTACCCCTGCCAGCCTCTGCCTGCCCCTGCCCTGCCCTCTCCAGTCCCTGCCAGCCTCTGCTTGCCCCTGCCTGTCTCTGTCTGCCCCTGCAAGTACTGCCAGCCCTTGCCCAGCCCCTGCCCACCCCACCTGCCTTTGCCAACCCCTGCCGGCCCCTGCCTGCCTCTGCCCTGTCCCTGTCTGCTCCCGGGGCCTCCGTGGCTCTTCCTCTTTGGCCAGGTCTCTGGGGTCTCCACCAAGAAACATAAGTGTCCGGAGCCCAAGAACCATGTCTGATTTCTCTTCCATCTCCCCAGTACCTGGTGTGGAGCAAAGACCTCCCTAGGGGCTGCTTCAGGGAGGGCGGGAGAAGGGACAGCACTCCCTTAAGGCAGGACAGTAGCGGGTCCCCTCCGCACACACAGTCCAGGCCTGGGGTGTCAGGCCAGGGAGTAGCCACTGGATGATGAGGGAATGAATGGCTCTCCCAACAGAAGGAAAGTTCCCAGCAGACAGAGGCACCCTCTGCTCTCTCTGGCCTCCCAAGTGCCTAGAGCAGTTCAGAGCATATAATGGTTGCTCAGTGAGTGTTTGTTGAGTGACTTCCTCGATTAGAAGAATGAACACTTCTCCCTATGGAACATAAACTCTAGGAAGGTGGGGGCTGTGCTGTCTCTCCGTCACATTAGTGTCTAGCACAGTGCAGAGCTGGGGCTCAAATTTTTCCCATGACTTCACTAATGTTAATTAAGTGGATGATCACACCTTTGCCAGCTCCTGCCATCCTCTGCCTGCCTCTGCCCTGAAATGAAAGCACTCACTAGGTGCCTAGCAGAGCCTGGGGCACACGTAGGTGCTCAACACGTTTGTTGAATGACTTCCCTGGCCTTCCTCTCACAGGCGGTCAGCAGTCTGAAGGCAGGCACTGGGTTTTATGCCTCTCTCTGTGGCCTACCTTCCACTTCAAGTGCCTTTCACGGTGGATGGTGCTCAGACAATATTCGTTGAATGAATTCTTTGAATAAGTGATAGAATGTCTCTCCCACCAGGGAGTGAGACCTTGGAAGGAAGGAACTATAGTTGGTAGACTCTGAGTCAGAGACCTGGGTTCAAATCCTGCCTCTAACTTGCTGACTTGGTGACTTTGGGCAAATGACTTAACCCTGCTGAGCCTCTATCTGTGCGATGGGGCTGCTATGGGTATCCAGTGAGCCAGAGCGTGTAAGGGACTCAGGGAGTGTCAGCTGGGAATGCAGGGTCACCCTTGGCTCTCCTCTCTTCCTCCCTGGGGCCTGGCCCAGGGCAGGACCGGAGGAGGCAGGTGTTGAGAGTTGGATGTTGCTGATGGGCGTTTCCGTGGGCTTCTGCAGATGAGTATGACTGCCAGCCCTGCCCGAGCGACGAGTGGTCCCACAGGAGTGACACCTCCTGCTTCAAGCGGCTGCTGGCCTTCCTGGAGTGGCACGAGGTGCCCACCATCATTGTGACCATCCTGGCGATCTTGGGCTTCCTTAGCACCCTAGCCACCACGGCCATATTCTGGAGGTGTTTCCAGACGCCCGTGGTTCGCTCGGCCGGCGGCCCCATGTGCTTCCTGATGCTGACGTCACTGTTGGTGGCGTACACGGTGGTCCCGGTGTATGTGGGGCTGCCCTCGGTCCCCAGGTGCCTCTGCCGCCAGGTCCTCTTCCCGCTCTGTTTCACCATCTGCATCTCCTGCATTGCCGTGCGCTCCTTCCAGATTGTCTGCGTCTTCAAGATGGCCAGGTGCCTCCCGCGCGCCTACGGCTTCTGGGTCCGCTGCCACGGGTCCCACGCCTTTGTGGCGCTTATGACGGCGCTCAAGCTGGTCATCGTGGTGGGCAACGTGCTGGCCACCAGCAGCAGCCCCACCGCCCACACCGACCCCGACGACCCCAGGATCATGATCCTGTCCTGCAACCCCAACTAC
>CAUYQG010213758.1:0-15761 GCA_963574415.1 Tarsius wallacei | reverse complement strand
ATCTGCTCTAACAGGTGATGTGTGGGCCAGTCGCCAGGAGATAAGAATCAGCTGGATTCGGCAGACTCTTCTCAGGAGAGTCCGGTGAACAGCAGATGATCTTGCGTGCCTGTGGCTCCAATCACAGGGCAATGGGGGCCTGAAGTCACCTTCAGAGGGGGGGTCCCAGGTGTGTGAACCAGTCTCCCTTCAGATAGACTTACACTCTCTCACACAGAGAGTCTTTATGGACACTTGCTGTTGCGGAGACTCTCACAGTCCAACCTGTCTGGTTGCCATCTTGTCAACATCCCCCCGTTTCTGTTTTTTAATTAAAAATTGTATTTATTTAACTCAAATGATATTTTATACATATATGCTGTGAAATTATTACTAAGGTCAAGCTAAGTAACATATCCATCACCTCACATAGTTACCATCTTTTTCTTAGATTACTTAAGAGCTAATCTTTTAGCAAATTTTAAGCACACAATACAGTATTTTTATAGGCACCACACTGTACATCAGATCTCTATAAATTATTCATCCCACATACCTGAAACTGCGTATGTTTGACCAAATCTCTCTGTGTGTCTTCCTTCTTCCCCCACAATAAACACCCTTCTGCTCTCTATTTCTATGAATTACACTTTTATAGTGTCCACAGATAAGTGAGTTTATGCAGTATCTGTATTTCTGTGTCTGAGTTTTTTCATTTAGCATAATGTCCTCCAAGTTCATCCATGTTTTGTAAGTGGTAGGATTTTCTAATTTTTAAAAGGTTAAATAGTATTCTAACTGTATGTGTTTTTATTTGCATATATCTGTGTGCACATGTATGAGTAAACAGGGAGAGGAAGATGTAATAAATGTAATAAAATAATGACATTCATGGAATATGATTGATGAGTAACTGAGAATTCCTTGTACTATTCTGATAACTTTTCTAGGTCACAAATTACATATATAAAATTGCATGACTTTCTTCTGTCTTTTACAAGATTTCTGTTTTTCCCCATGTTAGCCCTCAGCTGTGTACTGTAAAAGATACAAAGCAATAACAATATAATGATATAACAGCATTGGTGGTGCACACGGAGCTGTGGGACTGAGGCTCTGCTTGAGGGCAGAGCACCTCATATCTAACCAGAGCCCCATTTCCCAGGACAGACACCCTTTCATGTTGGCGCTGCTGCACCCACACCTGACCTCGGCTCCTGAGGATCTTTCTGCTCACCCGTTCTGTGTGTCTGGGTTTGGGTCCCCAGAGAGGTGGTGCTTGCCCCATGCCGCCTGTATCTCTTTCTTCCAGGACTGCTCACAGGTCTTGGATAAAGAATCTCATGGTCTTTATCTTTTCACTTGCTGCTGCCTTAATTCTGTTGGATAGAGGAATACATAGAACATATATGTTTGTGTGTGTGTACATGTGTGTGTGTGATACATGCAAATGTACGTATATATATCTATGTATTATACCATGAGTGTCAAAAAATGTATACACATTTTAAGCAATGTTACCTATATATTGTATATATGCTGATGGCAACCACTTTGAGTACCACTTGTAATTGCAGAAGTCAAATTTGACTTGTATTCCTCTTTTCTTATTGGTATATCTTAAGTCTTGATGATTATGATTTTAATAGTTTTTTTCTTTCTTAAAATGTCATACATGGCACCTTCTGTATATTACGAAGCCCTAAATATTTACATATATATGTATATACACACGATGCAAGTATATATAACATATATTTAATATATACTTGTACATATGCTCGTGCATATATGCATGTTTGTGCATGTGTGTGTGTGTGTATACACATATATACACACGTATATATATGGGAAAAGAGAGAGAAAGAGAAAAGAGAGAGTATGTAATCTTCAAAAACCAGCCCTTCCTCCCTCATGGCTGCTTTCCACAGAAATTCCAAGGGCAAGATCCTTCCCTAAGAGTGATGGTCAAATGGAGACACAATTTAGGAAGAGTATAGACAGATCTTCTGTGTGCCAAGGATTCTGCCTCTACACAAGAGGGTGATATATCAGATACCACAGCTGCCACTGTCCTGCTCTTGGGCTATTTTTTTAGTAATTTTCAATTTTTCTTGTTTTTATTATTCTTGTTACTATTATTGACAATCCATTCCAGCAAGTCTTACCATATACCCTAACAAAACTCAGCATAATTTCATCACTCATCCCTCGATAGCACAAACCTCAAACAGACACATCCCTGTCAGAATGGCTAAAAAGAAAGAAAAATAAACAAAAGGCACTGAGTCTTGGCAAAGATCTTTCACCACCATTTAAGAACATTGTTTGACAATGTCTGCTGTCATTGAATTTAGGCTTATCTCATGCAGTAGAAAGAATGCTGGTCTTCCAAAGGCATCCTCACTGTAATCGCCAAAGCCTGTAAGTCATCTTACAGGGCAAATGTGATTAGGCTAAGGAGATGGGAGATGATCACGCGTTGTCTGGAGGAGCCCACTGTAATCACAAGGATTCTTATGTAAGAGAGGCAGGAGAGCATAAGTCAGAAAAAGGAGAAATTGGAAGGATACACATTGAAGATGGAGGAAGGGGCCATGAGTCAAGGAACCTGGGCAGCCTCCAGAAGCTGGAAAAGGCAAGGGAACAGTTTCTCTCTAGTGCCTCCAGAGGGGAAGCAGCCCTGCTGACACATGAGCGTCTGTCCTTTAAAGCTGCGGTTTTGACCTCCAGAACTGTGTGATAATAAATGTGTGTTGTCTTAAGCTACTCAGTGTGTGATCATTTGTTACAGCACTGGTAGGAAACTAAAGCACCTTCTGACTCAGAAATTCCACTCCTAAGCTGGTATGTACTCAACGGAAATGCAGGCATAGCATTCACTCCCAACCATGCAAAAGAATGTTCACAGAAATACTACCAGAGTAGCCCAAACCAGAAACTACCCAAGTGCCCGTTAACAAAAGAGCAGATAAATACAGTGTGGTCCAGTCATATAATATCATACTGCTTAGGAATAAGAAGGGACAAGTGTACAAGTGCACACAACCGCATGGATGAATCTCCTAACATAATGTTGAAAGACAGAAGTCAGAGATGGGAGACCACAAAGTAACACTGAACATCAAAAGTGGGCAGAGCTGTCCCATTGTGTTGGTGTCAGCCCCACGTTATCCTAAGGAGGGTACTACATTGAAGGAGACTCTGGTGTTCCAGTACTTTTCAGGTTCTTGTTCTGAGTATATTCTGTTTGTGAAAACTCATCATGCTGTACAATTATGAGCACTTTTCTATATGTTATATATGCACTTTCTGCATTATGTCAGAGTTCAGTAAAAAGATCCATATTTTCATGTGGAAATCAAAGACACAAGATTTTGCAGTTCCACCACTGTCCAGGCTCAGTGGGAAGCCTGGAGGTCAGGTGCAATGCCTGCATTTGGATCCATAAAAGGACTCTTTCCTTCAAATTTCCATTACCTGTGTCATCTAGGGCTACACTGTAGTATTTGGGGCTCAGGGTGTCCTGAAAACCATGGGAATCTTTCTCCTGGAACATGGAGAAAGGCTGCTTACCAGAGTCTCAGAACCCAGACTGGCATGCCTACTTGCTGGACTAAAGATGGACATCACGTTGACCCCCAAATAGAGTGGTTCTCTCAGAGGACAAGGAGAAAGCCATTAGCCATACCAGAGTCTGCCCAACACCCTAACAACAGCGACAGAGAGGCAGGAACCCAGAGACCCAGGGCATCTCCACTGCACACATCTTTCTTATTCCCAACAAATAACACTTTTATCTAGCCTCATGGCAAACAAAGAAACAAAACCAAAAACTCGCTTTATGAATAAGCTTCTGAATTTTTCTGCCTCTGGTGTGGACCACTGGGTTTTGAGGTATCTTCAGCCTTTGTTGAGTGTTTTGCACTCAGTGGGCATGTCTTTTTTTGCCCTGGGAAAGGTGGGGAGGGGGGGGAAAGAAACACTAGTTAGAACTCTGAAAGAGGCAATTCTGTGAGGGGTTCTTCTACCATATGTTGTTCACTCACTCTCTAAAAAAGATTCCTTGAGTGTCCAGTGCTCTGCATCAGCACCTGGGAATATTCAGAAGAATACAGTTCTGTCTAGCCCAAGTGTCTCAAATCCATCTGGCCACAGAGCATGGCCACAGGTCACCACAGTCATAGATCACCTTCCCCAATTACCTGAGTTGCAGTGGAAATAGAGCTTCCTTATAAAACCTAAAGTTTACTCAGCAGCTTCTATATGGTAAGTACTGATCTAAGCACCATACACTTATGAGTTAGTTTAATCTTTATACTGCACTCATGATGGGATGGTTTTATTATAATTCCCATTTTCTGAAAGGCAGAATAAGCAAAATGAGTTGAGGATAAGCAGGAGAGAAAATTTTTGTACTCTTTGAACCTTAGAAGATTTATAGTTGAACAATGATATATATTTTCTCAAAGTCTAGTTTTTAAAAATCCATTGGTCAAAATACATAGGCATACATCTCCCAGAAAGGTAGGATTGATCAAATTCTTACAACAGCAAAACTAATCATGAAGAAATTAAACAGAAATGGATCATTCAGAGGCAATGCTGACAGCACTTGAATATTAAAATCAAGTCAAAGGGATACCATGAATACACCAGTAACAACTGTTCTTTTCAAACACTGACAGCTGTGTGGGCACTAGGAATCTGGGGCGCAGATTCTTAGAGTGCTGCCTGGTACAAAACAGGTATACAATAAATGCCTGTACAATTACAGTATCTAACCTTTTCAGTGCCACTGCTATTCATCAAACTTTTTTCTAAACATTTTACATGATAATTTATTTTTACTATATTAATATATTTACTTATCATAAAAACATTAGGAGTCGGTATTACTGTAACAGCTTTAAAAAATGAGAAAACTGATTCTTGACAAAAATGTTAAGTAAGGTGACCAAAATCATAGGACAAGTTTATTGTGGAGTCAGAATGGGAATCTAGGGATACTGGCTCCCACACTCACACTTTCAATGTCCATACCTGAAAGGTCATATAGCAAGGCAGTCACTAGGGCAGGTGTTGAAAACATGCTTACCACTTGCCTTGTGCTGGTGAGGTTCTGCTTTTCCAAAGGTGAATAATACTAGTATATGACTGATAAGATTACTGTTAGGATTTAACTAGATGATGCAATGCTGGCAATGAATAAATGTCACTTATGTGTTAGTTTTGCAATATGGGGACATCTGAGTGAAGGAAGAAGGAAATGGAGAGAAGAATCAAGAAACTCAGCCTATCTTGAAGGACCAATAAAATATATATAAACAAAATTTTGAAAGAGATCCTGAAAAATTAACAAAAAATAAATTTAAATCACCTTTGCTTTTGGAGTGTTGTAAAACACAGGACCTCCCTCCATCCCTAGGAGAGCTGAATATACCTGCAAATGCAGGTCAAGGAAGTGGGAGCAGAGAAGAACTGGGGACAAGACTCCTGGGCTTCAATTCCAGGTGTACAAGTGACTAGCTGTGAGAACTTGGAGAAGTCACTTAATGTCTCTGGGCCTCCATTTCCTTGTATTTAAATAGGAATGATCACAAGATCAACTCCAAAAGGTTATTGTCATGAGACACAAATAAATTAAATTGCATGAAGTGCTTAGAAAAGGGATTAGCACATTTCAGGTGCTCAGACAATTACAGCCGCCATTTTTATTGATCTAAACACTAAATACCATACACATCCTAAATGCCCTACACATCTATACACTCGTGGCTCTAGCCTTCTTCTCTCTGTGAAGGTCCTTTGTCACCAGCCAGGACCACAACACCACTTGCTCCCCTTCAGATCTGATGGTACTGATGCTACCCTTTGTTCCTAGGCAGAAAATCCCACTCACATCTCAATTAGAGCCAGTGTCTCCATCTGCTAAATATTTTTTATCATAAAAACTTCTGTAGAACCACTTTAGACTTTGTTGTTATTTATTTATTTTGTTTTGTTATTAATCATTCATAATCATTTATTTTTCTGGGTATTACTGGAATTTTCTTTGGCAAGGTGTCTCTTTATCATCACTTCTGCATAGTTTGAGAAGAGTTGACTGCACTTTTAAGCATGTATTTGCTTGGTTAAGTCAGTGGTTCTCAAATAAGGGCCATTTTACACTCCTCTCTGCCAGCATTTGGCAATGCCTGGAGACAATTTTGGTTGATACAACAGGGTAAGGGATGGGGTTTTTGCAATTAGCATCAAGAAGCAATGCTGTGAGGGGTTCTTATACCATATGTTATTCACTCACTCTCTAACACTTAAAGGATTTTTTGAATGTCCAGGCTTTGCATCAGCACTTAGGAATATGCAGAGGAACACAGCTTTGCCTAGACCAAGGACCTCAAATCTGGCCAATGACCACGGCCATAGGTCACCTTCTCCAAGTATCTTATTAGCAACAGAGACAGAGCTTCCTCATAAAAGTTAAAGTTTACTGAACAATTCCAATATGGTAAGTACTATCTAAGTGCCATACACTTATGAGTTGGTTTAATCTTCATACAATATCCATGGTAGATAATTTTATTATTATTCCCATTTTATGAAAGACAAAAGACGCAAAATGAGTTGGGGATAACCAGGAGAGGACATTTCTGTACTGTTTGAACCTTAGAAGATTTATAGTTGAACAGTGATACCTATTTGTCAGGTTTGAAGTCAGAATCCAACATTTATTTTAGCCCATATATGGCCTGCCCATAATTTTATTTACTACTCTCATCCACACCTCTTTCCTGCCCTGTGCACTCATCTTAGTCACAGTGTTGGTTAGCCTACCAGGTAACCCTAGACAAAATGAGTAAAAAGCAAACGTCACCAGAGAGCTTGTTTGAAAAGGGGAAAAGACCAAAATTTCAGGTCACAATATACCCCAGCGGGGCCTCCAAAATGTTGGGTCAGACCCACTGGGTAGGGTTGGGTGGGGTTGTATGAACTATGTGAAAGATGCAAATAAATTGTACAAAAGTTAAATGAGAAAATATAGTTTATTTAGAAAACAAATTAGAGAAGGAAAAGAGAGAGAGAGAGATTCACCTTCCCAAGGTAGGGGAGGAGGCCAAAGCCAAGAAACATGGCGGCCATAGCTCAAAGAGCACATGGTCACACCATAACTTAGCAAGGCAATGGCAAATTGTTGCTTGAGGCTGAATGCTTTTAAACATTTCCCTTGATGGGGGAAGGTTATTAAGGTGTTTGGGTGGTGGTCTGTTCCACATTATCACAGAGGGCAGGTACACACAGGTACTGATGTTAGGTGATGGATGGCAGACAGATGGGTGGGTTAGTCTCATGACTGCTGCCATGTTGATGGGGTCTGTGTCATGAAGGCCATGAAGAGCTGATTAGGTTAATTTGTTTACAGAACAAGCTGGGGAGGAGATTGTAAAGCAATGATCAATAGCTACCTCGGAGAACCTATTTCAGTCCTTGACTAGTGGATTAGAGGGCAAATTAAAGTGAACTGCTAGAAAAATATGACAAAGCTAAGTAATGTTAAAATGGCTGCTCATTGGCTATATTGAATCCATGCTCTGTCTTTTCACCAATGACGGAGCAGCAGAAGACTCTACAATGGCCAACAAAAAGCTGCATTTAAAAGAAAATATCAAGAGCCCTACTTAAATTACAGGTTCATTGCAATAGGTGATTCACATTCTCCAAGCTTGCTTTGTATAATATGTGGCAACTGGCTATCCAACAAAGCCATGAAACCTTCAAAACTGCTTCGTCACATGGAGAGCAAGCAACCTGCATTAAAAGACAAGCATTTGGAGTTTTTCTTTTTTTTTTTTTAACATGAATACAAAGAACAGAAGCAATTATTGAAGGCCATCATGTTATTAAATGTATCTGTACTGAGAGCATCATTCTTATTGCCTAACCACTTTGCTAATGCTAAGAAGCCCTTTACTATTGGTGAAGAGTTGATCCTGCCTGCTGCTAAGGACACTTGGTATGAACTTTAAGGAGAGGCTGCAGTTCAAAAGATATCATGTGTCCCTCTTTTGGCCAGCACCATAACTAGATAAATTGATGAAATAGCAAAGGATATTGAGATGCGACTGTTAGAGAGGATGGATGAGTCATGGTATGCAATCCAAGCTGATGTGTCTACCAATGTTGACAAGTCAACAATGCTTGTTTTTTTGTGCAATACATTTTTCAAAGAATGTGCATGGGGATGCATTATGTGCACTTTTGTTGCCAACCAATATTACAGCTGCAGAAAACTATTCAAGACCTTGAATGATTATATATCAGGAAAACTGAATTTATCATGTTATATCGGTATATGCATGGATGAAGTGGTTGCCATGAATGGGTGGCTTTCTGGTTTCACTACTCAGGTCAAAGAGGTCACTTCTGAATGTGAGTCCATGCACTGTGTCATCCATAGAAAAATGTTACCTAGCCAAAAAACATCACCTGAACTTAGCAACATATTGCAGAATGTGATTAAAATTACCAAACCACATTAAAGTACATGCCCTTGACTCAGACCTGGTTGTGCAGCTCTGTGAGGAGATAGACACAGCACATACATCTTCTCTTATACACAGAAGTGAGTTGGATTTCTAAAGGCAGATCACTGGCCAGAGTTTTTGAGTTATGAGAGCCACTCCAGAGATTTCTTTCCAAAAAAAAAGTCACCACTGGCAGCACATTTCAGTGACACACAATGGGTTGCAAAACTTGCATACTTGTGTGACACATTGAACCTGCTCAATGAACTCAATCTGTCATCTCAAGGGAGAAAGGTAACTGTGTTCAAGTAGACAGATAAAGTAGCTATATTCAATGCCAAATTGGAATCATGGGGGCAATGTGTGGGCATGGGATTTCTGACATGTTGCAAACATTAGCAGAGATTTTGAAAGAGACTGAGCCAGGACCTTCTTTCTCCTGACTGGTGCATGATCACCTGTCTCAGCTTTCAAAAGAGTTTGAGCATCACTTCCCAACCACAAAAGACCCCCAAAATGGGAAGAAAAGGATCCGCAGCCCATTTATGAATAAGCCAGATAAATCAATTTTGTTTATGCTAGAAGAGGATCAACTGCTTGAGGTGGCAAATGATGATGGCCTTAAAAGTATGTTGAGACAACTTCAAATCTCCCTGCGTTCTGCATCAAAGTCAAGGCAGATTACCCTGAGATTACCGAAGCACTGAAAAACCTGCTTCCACTTCCAACATCCTGTCATTGTGAAGCAGGGTTTTCTACAGTGAAAGCAACCAAAACAAGACTATGGAGTAGACTGGACATAGGCAACACACATCGGATGTCACTGTCTCCCAGCACCCCAGATGGGAATGTCTAGTTCCAGGAAAACGAGCTCAGGGCTCCCATTGATTCTGCGTAATGGTGAGTTGTATAATTATTTCATTATACATTACAGTGTAATGGTAATAGAAATAAAGCACACAATAAATGTAATGTACTCGAATCATCCCAAAGCCATGCCCTCCTCCCCCACCCAGGTCCATGGAAAAATTGTCTTTCATAAAACTGATCCCTGATGTCAAAAAGGTTGGGAACTGCTGATCTGTAAGATGGTTGCTCTCTTTGAGTGCACCTTGTGAGTGTGTGACTAGATGACTGAACTTGCTGGCTTACAGAGGAAATAGGGAATTCTTAATATGAAAGTTTTCCATTGCTAAAACAGGGAAAGTCCTAGGCAAACCAGATGAGTAAATCACTCATTGTGACTCTTAAAGACTCAACGGTCAGCAACAGGCCACTACAAACTACCAAGGCTGTGTACCAGGAACCACCAAATTTTAAGCACATCATAACATCTGGCAAGTTGGTGAATCGTATAGAATTCTGGAATCAAACCCCAAGGATTATGACTCAGATTTTCTGGGGCAGGTCCCCAGAATCTGTATATGTAAATAGCTCTTAAGGTCTTGAAAATTTTCGTAAAGCAATTCTACTTGGGATCAAATCCTTCACAAGACAGAGCCCATAAGATTTCATTTTGCTAAGGAAAGTAACACAAAGTAGCATCTGGCATTCAGCAGACATTCTGAGACATTCCCAGCCCTGGGGACTGAAATATTTTCAGGATGTGATTAATGACAACTGTAAAGACACTTTTAATTTAGATTCCACAGCAAACCACATTCTCTGTGATAAATTAACCACAAGGAGAGAGAGAAACATGCAGCTCTCCCTGGGGACCCAAGAGGCTGGCAAAAGCACACTCCAAGGAAAGCTTGTTCCCAAACAAGATGTACAATGCGTAGGAGAGAGTAGAGAGAATAAACTTTGAGAGGAGGCCCATGGCGCTGGACTTGACTATAAATCTGCCGAGCAAAGGGGAAGTCTCCCCCTCCTACACTGTCAAGAAAGGCCCCTCTTTCTAATCACACAATAGCCTGGCCCTTGGAAATGCCTAATTTTGATCTCTGAAACACAAAGTGAGCTAGAAGCATCCTGAAGTAAAATGAAATGGTGCTAGAAAGCCATATCTGCTAGGAAGACATATGCTAAAGTACTGATTTTAATTCTGAATATTCAACATGAGAAGGAGAACCTCTATGTACACGTGAACTTTTCCAAATGAACACACAGAATTTGATGGGGTTTAATCAAGTACCTTCTTATTTTTTCCAAGAAACTTGAACTCTAAGTCTGTACCTTGAGAGACATATGTATATATACATATATATAATGTTAAATTTATACTAAGATATAATATTAAAATAATAAACATCATGTTAATACATATATTTCTTACCAAAGGCCTAAATGTGTGTGCATGTGTGTGTGTAATCAGGGGATGCCAAAAAAATGTATACACATTTTAAGCACTGTTATCTATGTATTACTTTCCAAAGCTGAATTAAATTAAGGTAGCAATGTGTAGTATGATGTTCACTCAACTGTGCTTCTGCCATTTTCTTTGACTGTCCTGCCTGTTGCATGGTGATGCTAGCATTCATCTGATTAATGCCATCTTTTGAGTGACTTCAGACTTAAAATGTGTGTGTGTGCGATATATATATTGCACACACACAGACACACACAACATATACACACAGCTTTTGCCAAAGCATACGTTTAACATTATTGTATGAAATTTAGTTTTTCTAACAGAAGAGCAGCAATAAGTTTTCATTTTATTTTACTTTGTTTTATTTTATTCTATGTTCCAAGTACAAGAAAGCTAGATCTCAGAAGCTGGGTAAAAATGTTTGGAAGGGGATAACTCAGATAAGGCTACCAATGTTTAAATGTTTCATTTCAAGTTTCTTCCGTGAAGAACTTAATCAGTGCTTTTCACCCTCTGCCAACAGGCGCATGCACCTCCAAGACGGTTTTGTCCACAAGTAGAGCCCATTGAGAAAGTGAAGGGTTATCCACGCACTTGATCACGGGATGTTATTTAAGGAAATATCTCTTCGTCTATGGGTGGCTTTTCAGAGTGAGTAAAGCAAGGACATGTCCCCTTGCACACCTTGTATTACCTCACAAACAGACTCTCATAAGCAAAGGTAAAAGTACTGCATCTTCAAAACACTTTTTGGGAGGAATTACTGGAGGTAATTTGTAAAGTGGTCATAATATGTAATTCTATCAGGAGCATTACTAAACTGAAAAGACATGTGTCAACATGAGATGAATCTCATAATACTTAGTCATGAAAGTTGTCCTATTTATACAAATGATTCAATTTTCATAAAATTGAAAACTGTCCAAGATATATTTTCTAGATGTTCAGACATAAGTAGTAGTGACACAAAAATACATGGAGATGACAGATACAAACTGCAGGATCGTAATTACCTCTACATGAGTGGGGAAGGAGATGTGATGATGAGGAAGACCCAGGGGGTTTCAATTACTGGTAGTGTTTTATTTCTTAAGCTTGGTAGTTGTCACAAGCATGCCAAGTGGATGCAGTTTATTTCTTTGCTTGTCATATTCGTTTTTGTGCTTTTTTATACCTTGGAAGTTGCATCATAAGTTAAAATACACAGTTGGGTTCTGAGCTCCCAATCATGCAACTACAATCCTCTGACTTGTCTTCTGACATTCCCTGTTACTTCCTCCAGATGCCTTCCCCAGCCCCCACCTTTCTTGCCAAGACTCACCCACAGCTGAAATCAGATCTTGCAGAAAAGAAGTTGGGATTTCTGGCCTGGGACACTTATTTTAGTTTCATTTCTGATTACCCTGAAGATGGTATATTCTGACCCTGGCATCTAGCAAAGAGATGTGCATGGCCGAAATAAATGGCTAATTTCATGTGAATGTAAACTAGCTCCCTCAACAAATACAGTGGTACGACTTCAAAGTCTTCTGTTTCTCAGCTTTTCATATATATATATATATATATATATTTATTTATTTATTTATTTATTTAAGATCACATAATAGATTAGTTTAGATTTCATCATATAAAAATATCATTACTTTATACTTCAATGGTCCTCCATTATTATTATTATTATTATTATTTTCTTTTTTTCCGAGTTGGAGTCTCACTCTGTTGCCCAGACTGAAGTGCAGTGGCACACTCCCAGCCACCACAGCCTCGACCTGCTGGGTTCTGGTGATCCTTCCGCCTCAGCCTTCCAAGTAGCTGGAACTACAGGCGCGTCTATTTATTGTAGAGATGAGGTCTCGCCAAGTTGCCCAGAAGGGTCTCGAAACCGCGGGCTCAGGCAATCCACTCACCTCGGCCTCCCAAAGCACGGGATTATAGGCTGAGCCACCAAGCCCGGCTGGTCCTCCATTATTTACTCTTGCATATTCCTACAGTGGCATGTCTTGCAATTCTTCCTACTGTCTTCACATTTTCATCAAGTTGAAGTTTAACTTTTAGTTCTAGGTCTTTGACAGAGACTGGATCTCTGGAGAAATGAACATGAATTATTTTCTCTGAAGTCTTTGAAATGCAAAGACGGCAGCAACAGAAATGAAGCCTAACACTAATGAAAAGAACTCGAAAGGTCTCTGGAGGCTTTAATTACTACCTACACACCAAGGAGTCTTTGATTACCACCTTCATGTCCAAAACCCCCACTTGTATAATCTTCAGCCAAAACCTCTCCTCCGAGCTCCAAAACCATGTATCTTAGTCTGACCATGACCTCTCCACGTAGACATCATTCAGTGTCTTAAACTCAGCATGTTCAAAATTTCAGTAGCCATCTTTTAACTGTCCCCATCAAATACTCCTGTTCCTCCTCTACCGTTCATCTGCACAAATGCATCCACATAGGCGCTCCTACCAAGTACTCAGAATTTATTCTAAAAAAGAAATATCCATCCTCTGTTCTCTGTATCTAATCAGTTAGGAGATCCTCTTTATTTTACCTCCCAAACATCTCTTGACTCTATCCCACTTTTCTATATCTCTGGAGCCATTACCCCATTCCAAGCTCTTGCATACTCTCGCACAGCGGGCTCTCAACTGATCACCTCCTCTCACTGTTCGTCTGTTCTCCATACTCCTGTTGGGATCATCATTTTAAAACAATAATCTGATCACATAATCTCACTGCTTAAAAACTTTAAAATACTCTTAGGATGAAGACCAAAGTATGAAGTGTGCCTTGTCTTTATCTGATGCTTCTACTCCTAAACTCTTTATCTTTCGCTGAACTCTGGCCACACTGACCTTTCTAACTAATGTGTGGCCATCACAGATGGATGACTAATCTAACCCCTACTTCCAAGATTCTTTTTCCTTCCCACTTCCACTGCAAAGGTTAAAAAAGCTAAATGTTGATTTTTTTTCCCCTGCCTCTGCTGCAACTATGGGTGCCTATGTGCTAAGCTCTAGGTAATAAGACAGAACATGCTGTGGGTTGGGAGGTCTTTAATACAGATTTCTTTCTCAGGATAAATGGAGAAATATCACTGGTGTTACCTCTTCCATACAGTGTGCCTGCTTTGAATGTCAATGTGAACTCTGGAGCAATGGTTGCCAGCTTGTAACTGTGAGGGAAAGACCAAACCAGTCATAGAGAAGCTAGGTTTGACTTTTTAACTGCTGCACTAAATTGAAGAGCTGCAAACCTGCCAACTTCTTGTGGTGTTCATACCTTCCTTGGTCAGGTTGTTCATTACTTATAAGTGTGTGTTGGTAATGGATTACGGTTTTAATTTGAAGTCCTCTAATGGTATGTGAGGTTAAGCATCTTCCCATATGCTTCTTTGCTGTGTATCTTTTTGGAAGAGGTCTCTGTTCACATCTCTTTGTGATTTTTAATTGGGTTGCTTACTTATTGTTGAATTTTAAGAGTTCTTTGTGTATTTTCAATACCAGATGTCCCTTACCAGATGTGTGTTTAGCAAATCTTTTATCCCAGTCCTTGGCTTTTCTTTTTATTCTATTAAATGTGTCTTTCTGAAAGCATAAGTTTTAATTTTAATAAAGTCCAACCTAACCTTTTTTTCTTTCATGAATCATTCTTTTGAAATTGTGTCTAAAAACTCATCAAACACAAGTTCATCGATGTTATATTTTAGAAGTATTATAGTATTGCATTTTAAATTGGATCTAAGATCCATTTTAAGTTATTTTTTCTGAAAGTTCTAAGAACTGTGTCTGTATTATTTTCTTTTTCTTCTCTTTCTTTCTTTTTTTTTCTGCCTCCCTCCCTCCTCCCTTCTCTCTTTCTTTCTCTCTCTCTGTCTCTCCTCCTCCCTCCCTCCCTTCCTCTCTCTCCCTCCCTCCTCTCTTCTCTTTTCCAGATCCTTTCTTTGTTTCTTTTGCACATGAATGTCGAGATCTTCTGGTACCTTGCTGAAAAGCCTATTCTCTTTATTAAACATCAGTTGATTATATTTGTGGGGGTCTATTTCTGACTCCCTGTTCTGTTCCACTGATCAATTTGTCTTTTCTTTTGCCAGTACCACACTGTCTTGATTACGGTGGTTTTACAATGTCCTAAGTCAGCTAAGTCAGGAAATGGCACTCCTCTAATTTTGTTCTTTTTGAGTATTGTGTTGGCAATCTTGTTTCCTAGGTTTATGGATCCAGTTATTTCTGTCACATGTCAGTTGATATCAACTATGAATATCTACAGAGGGTGCCAAAATTGCATACATTTTAAGAAAGGAAAAAACTATATTAAAATTGTAATACTCAATATACAGTGACAACAAAAGCTGAATAAAAGTCACATCTGACTTCTGTCGTTACAAGAGGTACTCAAAGTGGTTCCCATCAATGCCCAGACACTTCTGATTACAGCAACCATCTCTTAAAATGTGCATGCATTTTTTGGCACCCCTAGTATAGTACCCTGTCTCTCTAGATTTTGAGGTAACTGTGCTGTGACCGCAGTTGTTTGATGTATATAAGAAGTCATGAATGTTCTGTTTGTTGAGTTTCTTTCTTGTTGTATGGAGAGCAGTGATGACTTTATTTACATGTTGGGGCTGAAACCAGCAGTCTTGTATGCTACATTTTTAATTGAGCAAGTTTACTATGATCGCAGAGAAGATTCTGAATATAAGATTCAGTTGTTTGTTTTTTTTTTTTAAATCAATACCGGGCTCGGTGGCTCAGCCTGTAATCCCACGCCTTGGGAGGTTGAGGTGAGTGGATTGCCTGAGTCCGTAGGTTCGAGACCCGCCTGGGCAACTTGGCGAGACCTCATCTCTACAATAAATCAAAAAATCAGCTGGGCATGGTAGCGCGTGCCTGTAATTCTGGCTACTTGGAAGCCTGAGGTGGAAGGATCGCCGGAGCCCAGTGGGTCG
>CAUYQG010213749.1:0-19253 GCA_963574415.1 Tarsius wallacei | reverse complement strand
TGCAGCACTATTCACAATAGCCAAAACATGGAACCAACTGTGCTGCCCATTGAAAATGGACTGGATTAAAAACAAAAACAGTGGTACATATACACAAAGGAATCCTATGCAGCCATAAAGAAGGACAAAATTATGGACTTCACAGCAACTTGGATGAATTTGGAGTCTATCATACTCAGTGATCTATCACAGAAATAAAGAACTGAGTACCACATGTTCTCACTCATAAGTGGTCCCTGAACATCCATCATCATACATGAAAGAGACTGGCAGTAGTGGATCACTGCCAGGGGAGGAGGGGCACATCACATTAATAAGGGTACCTGGTCCCAAACTAGGCAAAGTGGGGGCTGATGGGAGGCCCAAACTTCACTTGTAAGATGACCACTTATGTACCTAACCCTGAATTGTGCCCATCTTAAAAAGAAAATCCCTGAACTTATGAAACATAAAATTTGGTGGAAAAGACAGATAATAAATAAGTAAATTAAGTTTATAATTTTAAAACTGTGGTAAGTGCTAAGATGGCTCCTTTTTGCTGTTACTGTTCCAGGTTAGAGATTGCTTTTTCTTTTTCTCATCTGGAAGTTTTGTGGCCGTCTTGGTGACTTTACTTCCTATCTCCAGATCTTTTTTGGCTCTGTCATATCTACCCTAAAGAATAGTGACCATAAATGCATGAAATAGTGTACAGATTCTCTAGGATTTGGTACAATGGACGTGCAATCTATGTTATTTCCTGTGATACTCCTGGATTAAGACTAGCCATCTGCAAGTCTTTCTTAATGCTGAGGCATCTGGAATGCTGTTCTGGGGAGCAGTCAATATGTCTTTTCTTGGGTCAGGATTGACAGACAAGGGTATATCTTTCAATAAGTACGTTTTGAATTTTCTCCCCTGAAGGTCTTATCTTATGCATAGTCATTTTATTATTTTTCAGCATGCTCTGAATACTGTTTCGAGTGCATTCTCATTCTCTAGATATTTCAAGGCGTGGAAAGGCATCAAGTTATCTGAAAATATGGAGATTTTAACGTTGACTCCCTCTTGGCTCATTTATTTAAAACTTCAATTGCTTAATACTTCTCTATCCTGAAACTATGGTCCACATGATTTTGTTCAGCCAGAATGAGTTGCATCACGTTTGAGGTAAATGAGCCAAAAGCTGCATCACAGAACTGTGTTAAGTGAAGACATTGGTTATGCACGTTTGTTTTCATGCTTGCGAGCTTTCTGCTTATCTTTCACAATCTCCTTCTATTAATAACTCAGCTAACTGGTAAGTTTAAATGACAGTTGAAGAAACATACTAATTTCCAGAAGCCAAGGCTGACCAAGGAAATGGAAAAGAATTGTATGGTTCTTAGATTTATTTGGAAATAGACATTATGTTTAAGGGCTGGACAGGGACAAGGGCCCCGAGGCTTGCATAACAACCCTCTAACTCTGATTATGCAGCCCTGGCCCACAGGAGGAAATGGAAACAGAAAGTGTGGGCCAAGATCGAGCTGTCAGCTTTTTTCTTAAAGACAAAACAGCCAAAGGACAGACTCCAATTTCCTAAAAGTCATACTTCAGACTCAGACAAATATGGACTCTATATTTGATTTTTAAAATCAAATATCTCTAAGCATAGCATTTATTTACACATTTGTAACAGAAAGTAGATTCTTTATTTTTTTGTTTTGTTTTTTGGTTTGTTTGTTTTTTTTCTAGTTCAGCCTTTATTAGTTATTTGGCACATGACCTTGGCTTATTGGGGATAAATTCTTTTTAACCATAATTTAGATTCTTTATTTACAAGTGCCATAAGCACAGACTACTAACCAGATGTGTTTTACAGTGTCTTATAAAGCAAGAAAATGCACAGAGAAGAAACTAAAGTTAGAGTTAAAAAAAAAATCTTAGAAGGAGTAGGTGACACTTTATTATGTTAACAGAACTGAAGGAGCTGAAAGCCCTTTGTTGAATGTGCCCCACCACTGACAGTTCATTAGGGAACTTGGTCAACCAGTGCCTGCAGGTGCCTTCCAGAAGCATCTGCAAATATCTTTGGGTCTTTTATACAACCTTTGTCTATGAATGTGATAATGAAACTCATGAAGTGTTCTATAAAAAAAAAAGGATTGGCTTATACTGACATGTTGTGGGCCCATGAAATCATTTAACTAATGGCAACCTTCACATTCTCAGAGAGAAGAAATAATCAGGCCTTTTTGTGGAGATTGGAGGGGAAGGGGAAGACTGGGGATGATACCATGAAGTGTGTGTGTTTATCAGATGAATATACTATTTTAAACATAATAAAAGCATCATAATTAAAGATTTAATAAACCTGTCAAAAAGTCAGGAAATGTGAAAATATAGCTATCCTCAATTGAAATTATGACTAGACTTTCTAACAGAAAGTGATTTAAAAAGGTATTCAGCAACAATATGAACTATCACAAAAAACTCAAAATAAAATAATTCTTTTTTTTTTTGAGTCAGGGTTTCACTCTGTTGCCCAGGCTGGAGTGCAGTGGCATGATCCTGGCTCACCACAGCCGTCCCCTTCTGGGCTCAGGCAATCCTTCGTCTCACTCTCCTGAGAAGCCGAAAGTACAGACATGTGCCACCATGTCCGGCTAATTTTTTTGATTTTTTTTTTTTTTTTTTTAGAGATGAAGTCTATGTTGCTCAGGCTGGTTTTGAACTCCTGGGTTTGAGCAATCTACCCACCTCAGCCTCCCAATGTGCTGGGATTACAGGCGTGAGCCACGGGGCCCGGCCTCAGAATAAAATAGTTCTAAATAAATAATAGATGTTTAGGATGCTTAGTTTGGAATCTTCCTTAAAGGCATATGGAGCTGGGCTCGGTGGCTCAGCCTGTAATCCCGCGCCTTTGGGAGGCTGAGGTGAGTGGATTGCCTGAGCCCGTGGGTTCAAGACCCGCCTGGGCAAGCGAGACCTCATCTCTACAATAAATCAAAAAATTAGCCAGGCGTGGTAGCGTGCGCCTGTAGTTCCAGCTGCTTGGAAGGCTGAGGCGGAAGGATCGCCGGAGCCCAGCAGGTCGAGGCTGCGGTGGCCGGGAGCGGCCACTGCACTCCAGTCTGGGCAACAGAGTAAGACTCCAACTCAAAAAAACAAACAAACAAAAAAACAAAACAAAACAAAACAAAAAAAGGCATATGGAATCACTTCACATCCATTAGAACAGCTATAATAAAATAGACAGTAACAAGTGCTGGTGAGGATATGGAGAAAAAGGAAACTCATACACTGCTGGTACAGCCAGCATGCAAGAGACTGTCAATGCAATTTGAAAAATGTGAAATGGTAAAGTCATTTTGTAAAATAGTTGCCTTTTTTTTGTCTTTTTAAAATGTCTTTCATAAGTTCTGAAATGATATATCACATATTCAATAGAGTTATAACTGTTCCTTCAAATTTCTTAGTAATGCAGGTATATGTGGGGTTATTTATCCATAACCCCACATAAACTCACCCATCATGGAAGTCTCAGACTAGGGAATTCCTATCTCTTGCAAAGTGATTGCCCTTATCGCTCATCTTCCTATAACCTTAATCCTGGGCCAAATATTAGAACTTATGAAAGCAAGGATGGCGAGACACAACCTCCTCTCCTAGTGTTACCCAATTCTTATCTCACCCTAACCTAGCCATGCTTTTAACAGAGAATCCTGACATTCAGATCTTTCCGGACTGGTTCAAACAACTGAACTCTCACTCAAGGTAGTGTTGTTTTCTCCTCAAAAATATGTTCCCTGAGCCTATATCCTGAAGTCACAACAGGGAGGGAGCTTTTTCAACCCTTAGCTGCTGTCTCTCTCTTTCTCTCTCTGTTGATTTTTATTTTTATACTTAGGTGAAATTCATATAACATAAAATTAACCATTTTAAAGTGATCCATTTGGTAACTTTTAGTACATTCTCAGTGTTATGCAACTTTTTATCTACTTCCAAAACATTTTTATCACTTCAAAATAAAAGTGTTACTCAGTAAGCAATTAATCACAATTCCCACCTTCTCTGACCCCTGGCAACCACCACCCACCAATCTGTTCCTATGAATTTATCTGTTCTGGGTATTTCATACAAATGGACTCATACAGTAGGTGACCTTTTGTGTGTCTGGTTTCTTTCATTTAGCATACAGTTTTCAAGGTTCATCAGTACTTCATTTCTTTTTATGCCTGAATAATATTCCACTTATGCAAATACTGTAATTTGTTTGATTCCTTTTTATAATTTCTATCTTCTTATTGATAGTCTCATTTTGTTCATACATTATTTCCCTGGTTTCCTTTGGATTTTTGAGTATATTTAAGACAGTTCATTTAAAGTCTTTGTCTAAGTCTGGACAACATAGTGAGACTCCATCTCTACCAAAAAAAAAAAGAAAAGAAAAAGGAAAAAAATTAGCAGGGTGTAGTCCCAGCTACCTGGGAGGCTGAGGCAGAAGGATCACCTCAGCCGAGGAGGTCAAGGCTGCAGTGAGCTGTGATCGTAACACTGTACTCTAGCCTGGATGACAGAGTGAGACCCTGACTCAAAAAAAATAAAGTATTTGTCTAGTAAATCCAATGTCTGGGCTTCCTAAAAAATGTTTTCTGTCCATTTATATTCTTCCTCTATGAATGAGCTATTCTTTCCTGTTTCTTTCTATCCCCTATATTTTCATTACCATTGAAAACTGGACATTTTGAATACTAGAGTGTAGTGATTCTGGAAATCAAAATCTTCCCTGTCCTCAGGGTTTGCTATTGATTGCTGACAGCTGCAGTTGTCTATTTAGCAACTTTTCCAAACCATTTTTGCAAAGACTGTACTCCTGCTTATGTGTGGTCACTGAAGTCTCTGTTATCTCATGGGTCAGTCAGTAGCCTGACAAAGATATCCTTAAATGCCTGCAGCTCCAAGGAAAAAAACAAACAAACGCTCCTGGTCTCTCCAGTTGACTCTGAGGTGGTACGCTCCTTCAGTGCGAAGGCAGCCTGCCTACAACTCTGCCTCAGCCTTCATGCCCTACGTGCTCCACCAGAGGTGCAAATCTAGCTTCCTCTGAAGTCTTTTCTAAGCATACATCCAGGACCGGGTGTGCAAGCTGCACTCCTTTTTCCCTAGTATACTCAGTTGGCCCTTCCAAGCACTTAATCCTCCAAGAAACTCCCCCCTCGAGCTGCTTGCTGTCTGCTGCTTGCTTTGTCACCAGCCCTTGACCCTGGCAGGCATGGGTGGGTATGACTTCATTTTTATTTATTTCTTTATTTTTTGAGTGGAAGTCTCACTCTGTCGCCCAGACTGGAGTGCGGTGGCCGCTCCCAGCCACCGCAGCCTCGCCCTGCTGGGCTCCGGCGATCCTTCCGCCTCAGCCTTCCAAGTAGCTGGAACTATAGGCGTGCGCTACCACACCCGGCTGATTTTTTTTTTTTGATTTATTGTAGAGATGAGGTCTCGTCGAGCTGATGACTTTAAATCTTTCTGTAGATGCCGCTACTTCCCAGAAAGTCACTCAAGCTGAAGGGTAGTAGTGGAGCAAAGGCCATCCTCTGCACCAGTTCCTTCAGGAACCACCAGACAGGTTGGCATGCACAGCCACAGGATTTTAAGAAGGCCTGTATTCGTCCCTGGTACAGCAAGCCATACCAAGAACACTGACCACCACTGTCACAGCCACCACGGCCGAGCTGGGGAAAGACAGGCGGTGGGCGGCAAGTGGAACACAGCACAACACTTCTCACTGGAACGCAACTGCCTTTTCTTCACCCGGCACTCGCCCAGTTACAGGCGTTGGATTGGATTCCAGGGTTCTGATGAAGGCTGTTCTGTCAACTTTTGGTAGTTTATGGTGGTTTCAGTGTAGGGACTGAGTCTTTGAGGGCCCTGCTCTGCCATTTTCTGTGTTATTGCTTTGGTTTGAAAGTTTCCTAAACTATAAACGTAAGCCTGCCTTAAAACCTATGATTCCACTCACAGGAATTAACCAAGAAAAATGAAAACATGTCCATACAAAGACTTTCACATGAATGTTCACAGCAGCTTTATTCATTATAGACAAACAAGTTCAAACAACTCAAATTCCCATCAGCTGGTGAATGGAGAGTCAACTATCAAAAATGCAATCAAACTTTTGATTGTCATAAACAAATCTACAGAATTATCCTTCTAAAACATGAGTGATTTCATGTCATTAGACCTCTCAAAAATATAAAGTGATTTTTTGATATCCTACAATAAAGACTAAATTTCTGAAATGCGGTGTTTGAGGTTCTTTGTGAAACTTCCCCAAAGTTACTTTCCAGACTTTGCTTTTAATACTTTACCCCAGTCCCAGTGAACACTCTTCCTTCCAGCATCACCTTTAAAATTCTTGTCATTTTACTCAAATGCCAGCTCTTCAGGAAATCTCCCTGCTTCTTCTTATATGTCTCCATATAAATATAATTTGTGTATTACAGCAATCACTTATGATTACAGTTAGGTATATATATTTGTTGCTTTAACTAAACACTGAAGCAACTATATAACATGCAATTTGTTAAAAGAGTCTTATTCACTTTGAATTGCTAGCATAGTATCTAGGCTTGATAAACATTTGTTGAATTCATGAATGTACACGGAATACAAATGAAAAAGCTAAAGAAAATTAAAAAGAATTTAGTGAAACTGAGAAGTATGGGAGAATGCTCAAAAAATAAATTTAAACGAGACAGTAAAAACAGGGAAATGTTTCTATAGATGTTTTAATACAAAAACTCTAGAGCTTTAAGAAAGGCACTTGCACAAGACAGAAGCAACTACTACAGTTCATCACACATAAGTGCCTGCTGAATGAACAATGTGACTATTTGGTTAAAACAAACATAGAAACAAACAATGAAATAAAACACTGAACACCTACTCTGTGCTAACAGTATGTGAAACATATACTTAGGCAAGACCCTTGTCTGATTTTGGGAAGCAAAGAGTAAATGGAACAAAGCCAATGCATGCTGAGAGTCACTGCCAGAGATTTGTTTGGAAAGAATTTGTATTGCTGCAGATGGGAGTCATTTGAATGGTGCCTCATGAAATGGGCCAGGCTGGACTGGGGGAGGGTGGTAGTGAGGTGAAGCTGGGTCCCTGAGAAAATATGAGGAAGTAGAACTAGTCACAATAGTTTGACTTGGCCTTGGATTCATATTTGGTACCGAGAAAGTGAACTAAGGAAGCCATCAAGTCGCAGACAGAAAGCTTAGTTACTGCTTCGTGCTCAACCACTGCTAATCCTCCCCTCCAAAGACATAAGTAAGCCATTTTCAGCATGTAAATATTTAAACTTTTCTTTTGCTGCTCTAAATTATAGACACCAAATGGCATACCATCATAAACAGATGATGGCACAGCTCCTCCGGCAAGCATGCTGGTGATTTCACAGTGGAAATGTTGTTTGTTTCACTAAAGCCTGCTTGAAATTAGTCATTTTAAAAGCAAAACAACTCCTACCCACTGAGGACTTGGTGTAAGTATGTTATAACCAATGGTTTTAAACTACCCTCCAAAAAAAGAAGAAAAAAACCCAACCCCGCTATATCTTAAGTATATATTCAGAAAAAATGCTAGGAATGAAATAAAGCACCTATAGTCCTTGAGCCATGCATATAATCTAAGAATACTTCTGAGACAGAACTAAAAACTGTATATGATTCCTATACTTGCTTATAAATATGTTGTAAATGAACCAAAGTAGCATATCGATTCTTACAGATTAATAAGTATAATGTTTGCACTAGGTTACACAATAGAGCATTCCAACAACATAAACATGCTGTCTTCAGAAAGTAAATACATGTCAACTGAATAAACTCACGTTAAACAATAACTGTCCCTTTGTCACAGGCTTTAGATGGATCAGACAGTCGACAGGAATGTTCTTTTGCAGTATACATATTTAACTCTCTACTACCCTATTTTGCCACTACCCAGTCATGCTTGTACAACCTGCACTTGACCTGGACCCCATGGACCACAACTGATAGGTCGGCGAGTGGGCACAGGCTGACTCAGTGAGACTGTCTTGGAGAAACTGGAAATTGAGAGCCAGACCACAAATCTGGGAAGTTGGTCAAACTGAGGATATAAAGATGGGTCATTTGTTCCATGCCTGTTAACACAGTGAAAGCTGTTCTGTAGAAAACAATATCTTTTGAGAGAGAAGAATGAAGCAGACTTACAGAGAGTGGTAGGGATAAACTGGGTGCGGTGGCTCCCGTGTATAATTCCAGTACTTTGGAAGGCAGAGGTGGGAGGATAGCCTGAACCCACGGGTTCAAGACCAGCCTGGGCAATATGGCAAGACCTTGTCCCCGCAATAAATCAAAAAATTAAAAAATTAGCCGGGTGTGGTGATGCATGCCTGTAGGTCCAGCTGCTTAGGAGGCTGAGGCAGCTGAGCTCGGTGGCTCAGCCTGTAATCCCATGCTTTGGGAGGCTGAGGTGAGTGGATTGCCTGAGCCCGTGGGTACGAGACCCGCCTGGGCAACTTGGCAAGACCTCATCTCTACAATAAATCAAAAATTAGCCGGGCGTGATAGCGCTCGCCTGTAGTTCCAGCTACTTGGAAGGCTGAGGCGGAAGGATAACCAGACAGGTCGAGGCTGCGGTGGCCGGGAGCGGCCACTGCACTCCAGTCTGGGCGACAGAGACTCCAACTCAAAAAAAAAGGAAGGCTGAGGCAAAAGGATCGCCTGAGCCCAACAAGTCGAGGCTGTGGTGGCCGTGAGTGTGCCACTGCACCCCAGCCTGGGTGACAGAGTGAGATTCTGACTCAAAAAAAATTTTTTAAGTGGTAGGATAAGGGAACATAGGACCTCAGAAAACAACAGCAAGGCAGAGACTCTGACGACTGGGTGGACCACGAGGGCATCCTCATTCCTAATCCCAGGCCCCAGGGAGTCCTTCTACCCTTTCTGCCTTTTCCTCCTTTAAAGCTTGACTTGCTTTAATCGTCCTGCCTTTTAAGGTCAGGAAAGTCTTCAGTGTCCTTTCAATACATCTCCTTGTGTATGTAGATTTACTTGAAGTGGGTTTCTGTTACTTGCCACCAAAAAGTCTTAATAACCACAACAGCCATTTCAATTCCATTATGTAGTAATAATGGAGGAATACGGACTGGGGATGGAAATTTGTTTCAGAAAGACTATCAAAGACATTGCTACTAAACACAGAAAGTAAAAGAGAGGGCAAAATCGGGCCTCAGATTACCGTATTTATTATTTGCCTTTGGACAATCTCCAAACCCTAAAGCAGTTATTTTATTAAAGGAATTTTTCCAGTTTTATACTTGTTTTCTTAGGAAGAGAGATCACCGACCTCTTCATTTCATTCTGCCACAGTCCCACCACAACTGATTTCTGTAATTGTCTCTCTGCGTTCTTTATTAATTTTTTTTCTCTTTGCTTTTTTTTTTAGTTGGAGTCTCACTCCGTCTCCCAGGCTGGAGGGCAGTGGTGCACTCACAGCCACCCCAGCCTCGACCTGCTGGGCTCTGGTGATCTTTCTGCCTCAGCCTTCCAAGTAGCCGGAACTATAGGCTCGCACTGGTCTCGCCACGTTGCCCAGGCTGATCTTAAACCCGCAGGCTCAGGCAATCCACTCACTTTGGCTTCCTAAAGTGCTGGGATTACAGGCTGAGCCACCGAGCCCAGCATCTCTTTGCCTTCTTATTAACGTTTTTAAAATTTGTTTTTTCCCTACATTAGTTGGAAAGTCATATGCCCTGTTTCTGTTCATTAAGTGGTTACCTTACTTTATCATGCATACTTATTCAAGTCTAAATAAGCCCATGTCTCAATCTTCCTCAAGAACACAGGGATTCTGAACATTTTCATTTCAACCAACCTTAGTATAGTTGTATATTTTAAAATTCTAGCTTAAAAAAATGCTCACATAACATTAGTATGATTTTATTACACAATAACTGCCTGACATATATACCATATTCTTTGCTCCTTATTCCCTCTTACATTTCAAACCTTCTTTCCTGGATCCTTTTCCTTCTGATTATCCTTTCATTCTACAATGTGTGTCTACTGGAGGTGAATTCTCTCAGTTTCTATTTATCTGACATTGTCTTCACTTTTACTTTGAGAAAAAGTATTTGCTGAGTATAGGAAGTTGACATTATTATCTCTGCATATTGAAGCTATCTGTTTACGGTTTCCATTGCAGCTGTTGAAGGGCCAGAGGTTGCCAATATATCCAAGCCATTCCTCACGACTGCTTAAAAGATCTTCGTCTTGTCTTTGGTAACTGCAGTTCCACTATGATGTGTTCAGGCATGAACGTCTTTATGTATTTTGTTTGGATTTTATAGGGGTTTTTGAAACTGGATTGTTTAAAATGCATAAAATATAATCTATGTCTTCAAGAATGCAGAAATACAATGTAACATGGCTTAACAGAATCTCCCTAGCCACCCCAAGAGCCCCCGGCACTTCTCTTCCCCACTATGCAATCCTCATTTTCCTCTAAAGTAACAACTATCTTGATTTTTATTTTTTAGAGGTAGAGTCTCACTATGTTGCCCAGGCTGACTCAAACTCGGGCTCATGTGATCCTCCCATCTCAGCCTCTCAAGTAGTTGGGACTATAGGTGCACACCACTGTATTTGGCTCTCTTGATTATTTATATAAATACCCTGCTAGTTTTTCTTTTCTTTAGATATCTTTCCATTTAAGTATGCAATTCTAAACATGATAGCTTAGTTTCATCTGTTTGTATACTTTATGTATACAGAGTTATAAACATATTTTGTTTAGCTTCTATTGCTAGTATTTTCTTTGAGAGATTCATTGATGATGTTGTATGTAGCTCTATGTTGTTTGTCCATTTCAAGTCCAAATGTTCTATCACAATTTATTATTTTTTAAAAATCTGTTAACAAACAAGTTGTTTCAGATTTGGGGCTATTACAAATAACACTGCTGTGACACTTGTGCATGTTTCTTTTGGATATACACCTAGAGATACGGGAATCTTGAAATTTTATAGAACAGTGTTTGTGTCAATTTATAGTCCCATTAGCAGTGTATGAGAATATCTAGCTCCATATCATAATAATTGGCAGAGTTAGTCTTCTTAATATTAGTCATTCTTGTGGGCATGCTGTGGAATCGCAAAATGATTTAAAATTGCTTTTCTTTTATTTTCTAATGAACTTAACACTTAGTTTGCTGACTGGACATTTGTGTGCGTGTGTGTGAACGGTCTGATCGAATTCCTTGCCCATTTTTCTACTGGTCTGCCTGTTTTTACCTGCCATACATATTATTAATGATTGCTTCTGCCATTTTATATATATATAAGATATACCCCATAATCAATAAGTAAACCTCTCATTTTTTTTTTGAGTAGGAGTTTCACTCTGTTGCCCAGGCTGGAATGCAGGGGCACACTCACGGCCACTGCAGCCCTGGCCGCTGGACTCAGGTGATCCTTCTGCCTCAGCCTCCTGAGTAGTTGCAGCTATATACAGGAGTGTGCCACCAGGCCCGGCTGATTTTTTTACTTATTGTAGAGATGAGGTCTCGCCAAGTTGCCCAGGCTGGTCTTGAACCGCTGGGCTCAAGCAATTCTCTTGCCTCCACTTCCCAAAGTGCTGGGATTACCGGCACGAGCACCATGCCCAGCTAATTTGTTTTTGTTTGTTTTTTTAAATTTTTTGGAAAGCAGGATTTATTGAGAGGACAGAAAAGCTCCCACAGTGGGAGGGGACCGGAGGGGGCTGCCCTAATTTGTGTTTTAAGGTAAACCATTGTACAGCCACACAATATATTGTAATTCTAAAATGTATTGTGGTAAAATACAGATGAACATACAATTTACCACCTTAATTACTTTTAAGGGTACAGTTCAGTGGTGTGAAATACATTCATCATGTTGTGCAACCATCCCCACCATCCAGCTCCATAGCTCCTTTCCTTGTGTAACACTGAAGCCCTGCAACCATGAAACGCGAACTCCCCATTCTTTCTGCCCGCCCCCGCCATCACCCTGCTTCTGATTTAGATTAGTCTAAGGACCCCATACAAAAGAAGTAATACAGTGACCAGCTTATTTAACTTAGCATAATGTCCACTAGTTTCATCCATTTTGCAGCCTATGTCAAAATTTCCTTCTAACTTTTTAAAGTTGAATAATATTCCATTATATAGACGTCCCACGCTTTGCTTATCCATTCATACTTTGAACAATTAGATCACTTCCATATTTTAGCTGTTGTGAATATTGCTGCTGTATATAAACACGGTATAAAAACATTTCTTTGATACCTTATTTTCAATCCTCTGGCACATACCCAGAAGTGAAATAACTAGGCCATGTGGTAATTTTATTTTAAAGACGTGGGGTACAATTCAGGATTAGGTACATAAGTGGTCAACATACAGGTGTCACGTGGTAATTCCTATTTATAATTTTTTGAGAAACTGCCATACTGTTTTCCACAGAGCCTATACCATTTTACATGTCTACCAACAGTGCACTAATCTTTCTGCTTCTTCACTAATGATTATCATTTTATAAATATCAGTCATTCTAATGGGAGTTAAGTGGTATCTCAGCATATTTTGATTTGCATTTCCCTAACGATTAGTGATGCAGAGTTTCTTTTCATGTGCATATTGGCTCTTTGTATATCTTCTTTGGAGAAATGTCTATTCAAGTCCTTTGCTCATTTTTGAATCGAGTTTGTTGTTTTGGTGTTCAGTTTTAGGAGTTCTCTTTATATTCTGGATAGTAATCCTTATCAGAAGATTTGCAAAAATTTTGAACTATTCAGTGGGTTGCCTTTTTACTGTTAATAGTGTCTGTTGATACACAAAACTTTTAAATTCTCATAAAATCCAGTTTGTCTACTTTTGTTGCCTATGCCTTCACTGTCATATCTAAAAAAAAAAAAAATCACTTCCTGTTTTCTAAGAGTATTATACTTTCAAGTCTTATATGTAGGTCTCTGATCTATTTTTAGTTAATTTTTGTATATGCCATCAGGTAAGGTTCCAATTTCAAACTTTTGCATGTGGCTATCCAGATTTCCCAGTATCATTTGTTGAAATAGATGTTATGTCTCCACCGGATGGTCTTGGCACTTAGTCAGAATACATTTGACCAAATATGTAAGGGTTTATTTCTGGGTTCTCTATTCTGTTCCATTAGCTAATGTCTGTCTTTATACCAGCACTACATTGTTTTGATTATTGTAGCTTTGTAGTAAGGTTGTTTTTGTTTGTTTGTTTTTCTGAGTTGGAGTCTTACTCTGTCACCCAGGCTGGAGTGCAGTGGCATGCTCATAGCTACTGCAGCCTCAATCCCTCAACCTGCTCGACCTGCGGGGCTCCGGCGATCCTTCCGCCTCAGCCTTCCAAGTAGCTGGAACTACAGGCGTGCACTACTACGCCCGGCTAATTTTTTTTATTTGTTGTAGAGATGAGGTCTCGCCAAGTTGCCCAGGCGGGTCTCAAACCCGCGGGCTCAGGCAATCCATTCATCTCAGCCTCCCAAAGCGCGGGATTACAGGCTGAGCCACTGAACCCGGCATGGCTAATTTTAAAATTTATTGTAGAGATGATTTCTTGTCAGGTTGCCTAAGCTGGTTTCCAACCCCTGGGGTTTCCAACCTCTTGCCTCCACTTCCCAAAATGCTGGGATTGTAAGCATGAGCCACCATACCCAGTTGTAGTAAGTTTTGAAGTCAAGAACTATGAGTCCTTCAGCTCTGTTCTTTTTCAACATTGTTTTGGCTGCTCAGGTCAGGGTTCCTTGAGATTCCATATGAATTTTAGAATAAGTTTTTCCATTTCTGTGAAAAACATCAATGGAGTGCTTTGGGTAGTATTGCCATCTTAACACTGAGTTGTCCAATCCATGAACTTGGAGTATGCTTGTTTATTTTTTTTCAAAAATGTTTTGTAGTTTTCACTGTATAAATCTTTCACTTCCTTGGTTAAATTAATTTCTAGGAACTTTATTCTTTTTTATGTTATTGTTAATGAAATTGTTTTTGTAATATCCTTTTCTGATTATTCATTATTAGTGTATAAAAATACAACCAATTTTTGTGTGTTGATTTTGTATCCTGCTACTTTGAATTTATTTGCTAGTTCTTACAGTTTTTGTGTGGAATCTTTAGGGTCTTCTACATATAAGATCACATAATCTGCAAACATATAATTTAACTACTCCCCTTCCTCTTGCAGACAGACTATAGTTGAATCATTTTTTAAAAAAATCCATTCTGCTAATCTTTTGATTAAACAGTTTAATTCATTCACATTTAAAGTAAGTACTGGTAAGGGAAGTATTTCTGTCATTTTATATTTATTTTCTATATTCTTTATAGCTACTTTGTCCCTCATTTCCTGAACTCTATTTGTGTTTAGATTGACTTTTTGTAGTGAGACATTTAAACTCCTTCCTGATTTCCTTTATATATGTTCTCTAGCCTGTGGTTATCATTACATTTAACACCCGAAGGTTATAAATGCCCAGTTTGAACTTATACCATCTTAACTTCAACAACTTACCTAAACTCGGTTACTTTAACAGCTCCATTCCCACCTTTTGGTTGTTGGTGTCACAAAATTATAGCTTTATTCATACTGAGCCCCAAAACCTTAATAATTCTTTGAAGTACATTAGTCTCTTAACTTACATAGAAAACAACATGTGACGTTACAAACCAAAATACTAGCTTTTAGAGGAATAATTTTTTTTAAAGTTTAATAAGTTCTAGTTTCTACAGCACTATAGAATGACTATAGTTAGCAATAATATATAGTTTCAAACAGCAAGCAGGAGGATATTGAATGTTCCCAACTCGAAGAAATGATAAATGTTTGAGATGATGGATACGCTAATTACTCCGATCTGATCACTATACATTATGTGCATCACAACATCACTATGTACCCCATAAGTATGTATAATTATTGTGTCAATTTAAAAAAAACTGAAAATGTATGAGTCTGTCAATTCATGTCAAAAACAAAAAGAGGAGTCACAAACAGGTGTTACAACATACAAGCCTTTATAGATGACTGTGTATTTATCTTACTGAGATCTTTATTTCTTCACATGGCTTTGAGTTGCTGTCTAGGGCCCTTTCATTTCACTCTCCAGGACTACCTTGAACATTTCTTGCATGGGAAGCGAAGTGATAATAGGCAACCTCAGCTTTTGTTTATATGGGAATGTCTTAATTTCTCCCTCACTTTTGAAGGGCAGTTTTGCTGGATATTGCTTTTTCTTTTTTTCGGTTTAGCACTTTGAAAATGTCAGCCCACTGCCTTCTACCCTCCAAAGTTTCTAATGAGAGATCTACTGGTAATCTTATCAAGGATGCCTTCTATGTGACAAGTCGCTTCTCTCTTGCTGCTTTCGGGTTTCTCTCTTTGTTTATGGCTTTCTATGTTTGATTATAATGAGTTTTGGTGTGGATCTCTTTGAATTCTTCTTAATGAGTTCCTTGAATGTCTTGGATGTTTATATTCATGTCGTTCATTAAATTTGGGACGTTTTCAGTCATTAATTATTAAAATATTCTTTCTGTCCCTTTCTCTCATTTTCTTCTGAGACCCCCCCGTAATACATAAGTCAGTCCTCTCGATGGCGTCCCAACTGGTCTCTTATGCTCTGTTCACTTTTCTTCAGTCTTTTTTCCCTTTCAGTTCCTAAGACTTGATAATTTCTACTGTCCTATCTTAAAGTTGGCTGATTATTCCTTCTACTTGCTCACCTGCTTTTGAATCCCTTTAGTAACTGTTTCATTTCAGCTAATGTAGTTTTCAGCTCCAAAATTTCTTTTTGGTTTCTTTTTAGGTTTTCTGTCTCTTTAATGACATTTCCATTTTATTCATACATCATTTTCTTGACTTACTTTAGTTCTCTAAGCATATTTAAGACAGCTTTTAAAAAAAAATAAATAAAAAAACCTTTGTCTAGTACATCTGCCATCAGGTTTTTTTCATGGATCGTTTTTGTTGATTTATTTTTTTTTCCTTTGAATAGGCAATACTTTCCTGTTTCTTTGTATGTCCTATGATCTTACTGTTAAAAACTGGACATTTGAATCTAATAATGTGGTAACACCAAAAACCAGATTCTCCTCCTTCCCTATAGTTTTTATTTATTTATTTATTTATTTATTTATTTATTTATTTATTTATTTATTTTTGAGTTGGAGTCTCACTCTGTCGCCCAGACTGGAGTGCAGTGGCCGCTCCCGGCCACTGCAGCCTCAACCTGCTGGGCTCCGGCGATCCTTCCGCCTCAGCCTTCCGAGTAGCTGGAACTATGGGCGCGCGCTACCACAGCCGGCTGATTTTTGATTTATTGTAGAGATGAGGTCTCGCCTGCCCAGGCGGGTCTCGAACCCGTGGGCTCAGGCAATCCACTCACCTCAGCCTCCCAAGGCGCGGGATTACAGGCTGAGCCACCAAGCCCGGCTTATTTTTATTTTTTTAAAATTGTTTTTGTTTTTCTGACTGTTGTAGGCTGTCTCTGTACCAAGGATCAGTCTGAGATACACACTTAAAGTGTTCTCGGGTCTATTTTTTTTTTTAAGTTGGGGGGGGTCTCATGCCAGGCTGGAGTGCAGTGGCACAATCACAGCTTACCACAGCCTTATTTTCCTGGACTCAGGTGATTCTTCCGCCTCAGCCTCCCAAGAAGCTGAGACCACAAGCATGCATCACCATACCCAGCTAATTTTTTTTTTTTTGTAGAGATGAGGTCTCACTATGCTGTCCAGGCTGGTCTTGAACTCCCGGGCTCAAACAATCCTCCTGCCTCAGCCTCCCAAAGTGCTGGGATCAGAGGCATAAGCCACCACGCCCGGGCTCATGTCTGTTCAGGTCTAGCAACTTTTCCTGGGCATGATGTCATTTTGATTTTCCCTGTATATGCCTTTGCTTTTGAACGTCCTAGTTTTTAATGTCTGGCTCCCAAAAGGAGAAAGAAAAAAAAAAAAAAGGAACCCAGGGGGTAGCGTCTGGGGAGAGAGGTGCTAGCCCTTTAAATCCCTTGGAAGCTGCTTCAGCTGCAGCGGGAGGGCTTGCAAGAGTGGGCTGGTGGTGTGCAACAGTGGTCACTTACATCTTGACTGCAGCTCTGTGATCAGAAGCAGGAGTCAGAGCACAACGGCCTGAGACTTGGAGAAGAGCGCTGGGCCTCACACCACGTGCAGGTTACTCCAGCAGCCCATGCGCAGCTTCCTGCCACGGTGTTGGACATGGGGGATGGGTAGCGGTTACTGTGCTAAGAGCTGAAACTGACCAGAAGTAGTCCCATTTTACTCACCTAGTCTTTCTCTGGAAGTTGCAAGCCTTCCATAGACTCCAGAGTTACAAAGTCGTTATATCAGACAGATTCTGCCAGTGAGAGTATAGGCTTTTGTCCAGGTGGGAACACAGATTCCACTCTGCCATCTCCCCAGAATCTTCTAACATACGGTAATTTAACCAGTTTCTTATTGATAATCATTTGGGTCATTGTTAATTTTTCACTATCTCATATGCTACATTGACAGTCCACATAAGAGGTTTTGTATATTTGTACAAAAAATTTTGTAGGACATATTCCTAGAAGCAGAATGACTTTTAACCCTTAGCAAAGGCTCATAAAATGACCCACATGAAGAGTCTATCAGCAGGGCATGGTAGCGCGAGCCTCTAATCCCAGCACTTTGGGAGGCAGAGGTGCGAGGATTGCCTGAGCACAGGGGTTTGAGACCAGCCTAGGCAGCTTGGCAAGATAATAAATCAGATTTTTAAAAAAATGTAGCTGGGCATGGTGGTGTGTACCTGTAGTCCCAGCTACCTGGAAGGCTGAAGTGGAAGGATCACCTGAGCCCAGTAAGTAGAGGCTGTGGTAGCTGTGAGCGTGTCACTGTACTTGAGGCTGGGTGACAGAGACTCTGCCTCCAAAAAAAAAAAAGTATCAATTTACATTTCTATCAACAATGTATGAAAATATTTATTTTGGAGTTTTAAGATTATCTCATTTTAGTTCCCATGATTTCTGTACACCTTGCCGCATGGCCTGGTTATACATCATGGTCTGTAATCTCATTGTTTTGTGGCTTCAGTACTATCCACACACATTCTGACAGATGTTATCTATCTAGCCCAGGCTTCTTTTTCAATCTGCAGGATAGTTACATTATCTTTCTCCATAAACCTGTGTTCACCGCAGGAACAGGCCGTCCTCCTATGCATTTGCCAGAAACCTGGGCTTCACATATTTGATTCCTCTTCCTCCCCTGTCCCTATATCCAAGGAACTCTTAAGTCCGTTGGCTTTACCTCCTAATTATATTTGAACTCCCCCCGCCCGGGTAAAGAAATCTTTTCTCTTTCTTGGATTACTGCAGTAGACTTTAAATGGGGCCCTGCCTCTAGACTTGATCCTTCCAGTCGCTTCATAAGCCACACTACAATAGGAGTGAGCTTTCCAAAATGCAGACCTGCTTGTGTTCCTTCCCTGTAGCCTTTGGGTAAAGTCCCAAACCTTCACTGTCCTTTCCAAAGCCTGTTGAGATCTGGCCACTTTCCTTCTGCACTTGACCCTTCAGCTTCATAACCATGTTCACTCCCTCATTCCCCACCGAGGAAGAGGAACAACCAGCCAAAGACATTAAGAATGAAACCCCAAAGATTGAGTATTCGAAGGAGGATCATGTGTGTTGAGTGTTGCTAAACCCTCCTCTGAATCTTTAACAACTCCAGATGTGTAACCTCCTGTATGTTTCCAAAATATCTCACATCTCCCCAATCACAGAAGTGATCCCACTGTTAAATGCAGAGGCCATGATTTGTTTCATCCTTTAGTATAGACTATAGACTCTAATTGCAAGAACTATGCTTTATTATTACAGATTTCAGCAATGAGCTCAAGATACACTCAGTAAAATTTGTTGAATGACTTAATCACTGATTCGCACATGTGTAAGTCCTCAAGGAATTCATGTACTATTTGAGGAAAACAGAGGAAAGCTGCCATTCATAACATAAAGCAAGAGTGATGATGAGAACTGGTGAAGCAGTGTAACTGGTGTGCTGTGGAGCACTGCGGAGTTGGAGAATGCTTCTTGGAAGACATATTTAAGTTAGGGATGGAAGAAGAGAGCAGGCTATCACAAAGTGGTGGAGGCTTGAGGCTTCATAAGAATAATCCTCGTGCTGGGCTCCGTGGCTCAGCCTGCGATCCCG
>CAUYQG010213746.1:0-17610 GCA_963574415.1 Tarsius wallacei | reverse complement strand
AAGGGATGATGAAGGGAAGAACAGAAAGAGTTTCTTTAAAGCTTTCATCGTGGTCAGATGGGAATAGAGCCAGACCAAGGCATGTAGGGATCCAGACATGACTCTTCCTCTGGTGGCACATGTTATTCTTTAAATTCAGTTTCTAAGGGCTGAAACTGCTTGGGCAACATGATGAGACCTCATTTCTACAATAGATCAAAAAATTAGTCAGGTGTGGTGGCATGTGCCTGCAGTTCCAGCTACTTGGGAGGCTGAGTTGAAAGGATCACCTGAGCCCAGCAGGTTGAGATTGCAGTAGCTGTGAGCATGCCACTGCACTCCAGCCTGGGCAACAGAGTGAGAATCTGACTCAAAAAATAATAATAATAAAATAAATAGTGATGTCGCCTCAAAGATTCTTGTTGATTGCAAGGGGACCAATAGTCACCACAGAGTGGAGAAAAGTATCCCCAGTGAGGGCAGACAGATGCTCCTCTAGGCGTGATGCCCAAGAACACAGCATGGCCACAGGCATCCCAACAGGGGTGTGCACATGGAGTCGCATCAGGAGGAAGTCGTCTACATGTCTCCACAGAGGGACGTTCTGTGACGGAACTGGCCTGGATTCTACAGAAACATCAATGCCATGAAAGACAAAGAAAGCCCGGGGAGCCACTTCAGGTTAAAAGAGATACAAGAGGCCTGATACCCTCCAAAAAGACAAGATCCAAAAAGACTAGTTCCTGGACTGGAGAAGAAACACACCCTGCAGGACATATTTGGGAGAACTGATAAAAGCTGGCATTCGTGGTTTAGATAGAAATACTATAATAATAGGCTGGGCACGGTGGCTCATGCCTGTCATCCCAGCACTTTGGGAGGCAGAGGTGAGAGGACTGCCTGAGCCCAGGGATTCAAGACCAACCTGGGCAACTTGACAAGACCTCATCACTATAACAAACAAAAAAAATTAGCCAGTCATGGTAGTGCACACCTATAGTTCCAGATACTTGGAAGGCAGAGGCAGAAGGATCGCCTGAGCCCAGCAGGTCAAGGCTGCGGTGGCTGTGAGCATGCCACTGCCCTCCAGCCTGGGTGACAGTGAGACTTTGACTCAAAAAAAGAAGAAGGTTTGCAACTTGAAAGTTTGTATGTAGGGGACTTATTGTATATGAAATGATAAGGTTAGTTCACTGCACAAAAAAATGCCTGAAAATGAAAATATCTATCCAGCAAGCCAGTGCAATAACATTTAAGAATCCCAAATTCTTGAATTTTAGTATCTTCCCCTCAAACATCACTGAGATACATTGGGAATTCATCTCAGCATTCTTAATTAGAAATGCGCTTCCATCGATCCAATTTCCTGCCTGTGATTCCTTAGAGAAGTCATGATGTGTAGATCGGTTCTGCCCCTCCAGAGTAGCAACCCCACAAAAGTGGACACCAGAAACACCCTCAACTAGCACCAACCTATTTTTGCTGAGTATTTTCACACGTGGCACTGGCGGTCCCGGGGAAATTCAGAAACCACATAATGCACAATGTGCTGCTATTCACCAGCAACAGTGATGCTTCTCACCATTTTTCTTTTTTTTTTTTTTGAGTAGGAGTCTCACTCTGTCACCCAGGCTAGAATGCAGTGGCATGCCCATGGCCACCACAGCCTCGACCTGCTGGGCTCAGGCAATTCTTCCACCTCTAATTAGCTGGAACTATAGGCATGTGCCACCATGCCCGATTAATTTTTTGATTTATTGTAGAGACATAATTTATTGATTTGACAGAAATAATTTATTGATTTATTGTGAGTGTGCCACTGCACTCTTGTCTGGGCAACAGAGTGAGACTCCAACTCAAAAAAATAAATAAATAAATACTATAATAATAACTTTAGTCTTTAGTCTTGAGTCTTTGCACTGTGGAAGATTAGAGAACATCCCTGCTCAGGAAGTGAGGAGGGGGAGGAGCATGACATTGGCAACCTACTCTCGGCTGACTCAGAGACTCATACAGGAAGAAGGTTAGATGGTGCCGGTCGGTGAATCAGCAAAAATGGCAGGAGAGGAGTGCTCTGAACTATTCTTGCAGCTCTTCTGAAAGTTTGACATTATTTCAAAATAAAAACTTAAAAATCCAGCCAGGCACGATGACTCACGCCTGTAACACCAGTATTTTGGGAGGCCAAGGCAGGAGGACTGCTTGAGTCCAGGAGTTTGAGACCAGCCTGGGCAACATAGCGAGACCTCATCTCTACCAAAAAAAAAAAAAACACTAAAAAATTATCTGAGTGTGGTGGTGTGTACCTGTAGTCCCAGCGACTTGGGAGGCTGAGCCCAGGAGGTCGAGGCTGCTGTGAGCCGTGATCGTGCCACTGCATTCCAGCCTGGGCAACAGATGAGACCCCGATTCAAAGAAAATAAAGAGAAAATTAAAATCCCTAAGCAGTAAAAGTGAAGAGGTGCCCTGAGGTCCGGTGCTGGGGTTTCATGCAGTGGTATGGCCTAAGCCAGAGGCTCCAGGATCTGACCAGGCCCCGTTTCCTCGATTTTTTCTGGTTTCTTGTTCTGGCTTCTTCCTGAGGCCAATGCCAGAGCATCCTGGATATGGCCAATGGTGACGTGGCTTCACACCCCCACTCCTCACCATTTCTTAAAAGTCAGCACACTCAGAAGAGGGGGTGAGGGGCTTCTTCCCCAGAAACCCTTCCCTTCAAGTTTGGGAAACCCTGTTCCAAAACACCAAATCTAATCAAGGTGGCAATGATTCTTGGAATGCCACATCCAGACTCTTTGCCTGGTGTTTGCAGTCTTCCCAAATTTGACTCAAACTTTTATTTCCATTTCTGACCCCTCCCCTTAGCCCACCCCCATCCATACCCAGTGTGTCTGCATACATCACTCAGTCTCTCTGTTTAAAATGCCCACTCATGCCAGGCATGGCAGCTCACGCTGGTAATCACAGCACTTTGGGAGGCCGAGGTTGCAGGATCGCTTGAGCCCTGGAGTTTAAGACCAGTTCAGTCAATATAGCAATATCCCATTTCTACAAACAACCAAAAAATTAGCCAGGTGTGGTGGTGTGCACTCATAATCCCAGCCTCTTGGGATACTGAGGTGAAAGGATCATCTGAACCCAGAAGGTGAAGGCTGCCATGAACTGTGAGCATGCCACTGCACTCTACTCTGGGTGACAGAGTAAGACCTCGACTCAAAATAAAATAAAATACCTCTCTCTTCATCACGTGGACAAACACCTCCGTGTCCCTCAAGTCTCAGCTCAAAGATCACCTCTGCTGTGTTTACCTCCCCTCCGCCCTGTCCTCCATTCCCGCCATTAGGCCTTATTTTGGGCACCCACGGCCCTTCTGACAGCCTCCATGACATCATGGTTATAAGTTGCTATTTATCGCACACAGGCTGCACGCTCCTCCCAGGCAGGGCACGGGGCCACCGTGTGATGTTCACAGAGTGCCCAGCACATCTGTAAAACACAGACGAGACCAGAATGTCTGCCCGGGCAACCCCACGTGCTTCCTGGCCAGTCTGTGGCATGAGTTCATGAGTGGATCTGTGGGACTACTTAAAACAGAGCTAAATAATTTATGAAAATAAAATGTGACTCAATAAAATACATCTCCATTAGGCTGGGTATTTTACTCCATGAGAAGAAATTACTCTGTTATTCGAGCCACATGGAACCGCTGAGACGCCCATGTTGCAGCCAGGATGTGGAAAACGCATATATTCTGATTTCCTGTTTTTGTCTGCGAGGCTGCTGCCCCCGCCTGGGTCAGGCGATGCGCGGTTTGTGGCCCGTCACTTTGGCAGCCCTGGTTCAGGAGAAGGACCGTCTTCATTTTAGACAGGAGAGATGGAGAAGCCGCAGAAAAGGCACTCTGCACAAATATCACGTTGTCAGCAATGCAGGGGACAGCCACACTCACAGGCCTTGCCGAGGACAGTTTGGTGTCGGCTCCTGCTATGGAACCTGGTGGCTCTTTGTGCCCCTCGGGTGCCCCATACCAGACACGCTGACACTGACAGCGTTTGCTGGCCCAGCCACAGAGCAGGCTGCTGATGCGGCCCTTTCCCGGGCCACAAAAATGCTTCCCCATTTAGTGAGCAGGCTGGCTCGCCCAGCTGCAGGACATTTGCAGAGCAGCTTAGGAGCCATCATCCAGGAAAGTCTAAATAACTCCCCTTTGGTTCATCTCTCAGTTTTATTTTGTTTTTTATTTTTATTTTTTAGAGATGGGGGTCTCGCTATGTTGCCCAGGCTGGTCTCGAACTTCTGGCATCACACAATTCTCCCACTTCGGTCTCCCAAAGTGGTGGGACTACAGGCATAAGCCACCACCACACTCCGTCTCATCTTTTAGTTTTAGACAAACCACGCCTCTCCCAACACTCCTGCAGCGAAGGAACTTGGCGGACACCACCTCAACCAAGCAATCAGAGTTAACATCACCTGCAATAAATAAACCTGCCGCGTGTGCCTCCTGATACCGTGCGTGGAGAGGTCGCAGCACCACAGCATCACTGCCAAGAGCACGAAACCCGAATCCACTGTGAGGAGCACCAGAGAAATCCAAACTGAGGGTCACTCTTCAAAAACAACCAGGCTGTATGCTTCAAAAACGTCAAGGGCTTGAAAGACAAAGAAAGGCTGAGGATTCGCTTCAGATTAGAGTCTTCTGGGCATAGTGGCTCATACCTGTAATCCCAGCACTTTGGGAGGCTGAGGCAGGAGGATTGCTTGAGCCCAGGATTTTGAGACCAGCCTGGACAACATAGCGAGACCTCGTCTCTACAAAGAACCCCCCACAAAAAGGAGTCTAAAGAGAAATGACAATCGAATTCAGTAGATGATCCTGGATTGGATCCTGAACCAAAAAAAAAAAAGCTATAAAGGATATTATTGAGATAATTTGAAAAGATTAGTATATGACAATAAAGTATTGCATCAACGTTAAATTTCCTGAATATGACAACTGCATTGTGATTATGTAAGATGATGTCTTTGTTCTTAAGAAGTAAACACTTGGCCACATGTAGTGGCTCCTGCCTCTAATTCCAGAACTTTGGGAGATTGAGCTGGAGGGATCCCTTGAGGCCAGGAGTTCTAGATCAGCTTAGGCAACATAGGGAGTCTCTATCTGTCTTTCTAAAAAAAGAAGAAATAAACATTGCAGTTGTTGAGTAGTAAAGAGGCATGATGCATGCAACATACTATCACATGATTTAGAAAAAGGGGTGTGTGTGTATGTATGCATGCATGTGCACACATGCATGCATGTGGGGAGAAAGTAAAAGAAATAAATCAAACGTGGTAAGATGTTTAAAATGTGTTAATCTAGATAGATGGCATCTGAGGGTTCTCTGTACTATACTTACAACCTTTGTGTAAGTTTGAAATTATTTTGAAGTTTAAAAATGCATTCTACTCCTTGATTAAACAAACTAAAACAAGATCCTTAGTAATGGTTTAATGTTTTTGCCCAGCTCACCATGAAACACTGGAAAATGTTTAATGAAACAGAAGGGAACATTGGAAAATGTTTAATGAAACAGAAAAGGAACACTGGAAAATTTTTAATGAAACAGAAAGGGCAGGAGAAAGCTTGATTCCAACGCTTGTTCAAAAGTAAATTAAGCTGGTGCACAACTTCATGTCTTTGTGTTTGTAAAGGTTTGAATTGATATAAAGTACATGTGTGGGTGTTTTGTTAGCTTAGTTACAATGTTTAAGTTACACAAAAGGCTTAAAGATCTTTCACACATCTCTGTACTCTCACTTCCTGTGGATTCTTCCCTCATATCCTGCTGTTCTCAGATGCTACAAGAATGTTAAACTTGATGTCCATATATATTTTTTTTTTGGAGTTAGAGTCTCATTCCATTGCCCAGGCAAGAGTGCAGTAGCACACCTATGGCCACCCCAGCGTCAACACACTGGGCTCCAGGATCCCTCCGCCTCAGCCTTCCAAGTAGCTGGAACTACAGGCCCATGCTACCACACCCAGCTAATTTTTTATTTACTGTAGAGACGAGGTCTTGGCAAGCTGCCCAGGTTGGTCTCATACACGCGGGCTCAGGCAATCCACTTGTTTCAGCCTCCCAGAGTGCTGGGATTACAGGCTGAGTCACCGAACCCGGCCCATATATTTCTTTATACACTTGCTACATATGTTGTATGTGTATATTTTTATTACATTCTATAAAAGTACAACTTTTGGCCAAGCATGGTGGCTCATAATTGTAACCCCAGTGCTTTGAGAGGCCAAGGCAGGACTGCTTGAGGCCAGGAGTTCAAGACCAGCCTGGGCAACTTCCCAAGATCCCATCTCTTAAAAAAAAATTAGTTGGGCTTGGTGGTGCACGCCTGTAGGCTTAGCTACTTGGGAGGCTGAGGCAGGAGCATGACTTGAGTTCAAGAGTTCAAGACTGCAGTAAGCTATGATCGTGCCACTGCATTTCAGCCTGGACAACAAAGAGACTGTCCAAAAAAAGGTACAGCTGTTAAAATGAAATTTGAATTAAAAATTCTGTAACCCCTGAGGGACCCTCAGAGCATAGTAGGGCTTCTCAGAGAATAGTAGAGCTCCAGGGAATTCAGTTTTCAAACCATTGGCTGAGTTGAGTTTTTTGACTCTTCAGAGCCGTTTACCTAGTGATCATGTTTCTACTGTTGGGGGGCACACGGACCCCTAGATGCGGGAGGGTCTTTCGCGGCCATGATCCGCCAGTGAAGATCAGGTTCTCGGCATCTCGAACAAAGAATCAAGACGAGACATACAAATAGTGAAAGTAGAGAGAGGTTTATTAGGCAAAAGAGGTGGGCTCGAATTGGAAAGGGGCTCAAAACCCCGATGGTGACATTCTGCGGGGTTTTCTTTATCTCTTTGGGGTTGTGTTAGACATTCATCGGATGGGCCCAGGACAAATGGGATGAGTCTGTACGTGTTTGGATGTTCACTGGACGGGCCCAGTACGTGGCTCGGTTTCATTGTCCCATTTCAAATGTTGCCCTGGTGGGAAGTTCCTGTCCCTAAGTTTCCCACCCGCGGGATTCCCGCGGCAGGAGGCTGCTTTGCGCATGAGTGCGTACCCCAGCCTGCCTCATCCCACGGGAGAGGGATGGCGGCCACATCACACTGGGGAGGGATTCCTGGCCTCTTTCTCCCGCTTTCGTTCCTGTCTACCTTCCTGCTTCACGACCTCCTCAGTAAGTCATTTGAATGCTGCGACAATAGGGCATGGAATTTATGTCACACCACACAACGGATGGCATGCGAACCAAAAAGTACCATCTCACCACAATGCCTATGAGCGTCTCTGCCCTGATGACGTCATTTTGGTAGTTTGAAAATGGCCATGGTTGGAGAATTTATACCATAGAAATTGACAAATGCCACAGATAAGGCTGTTGTCAACGTTTACAACAAACCATTGAATGCACCTAGCTCCCAGGTGTCGTTGATGTAAAAGAGATAAGCTAATTCAGGTTTTTCAGGGAGTCTTTCAGATCCTCAAAAGAAAAATGAAGAAATAAAGCTTGTCAAGATCTCACAGCCCAGCTAGACTGTATTGAAAGGGTTAAAGTGAGTCTAGGTGATCTTAAGAAAAATTGTTCGAATGGGGGGCAGTGGCTCGCACCTGTTATCCCAGCACTTTGGGAAGCCAAGGCAGGAGGACTGCTTGAGTTCAGGAGTTCATGCCTAGCCCGGGTAGCATAGTGAAATCTTGTATCTACAAAAAAAATACGAAAATGCCTGTAGTCCCAGCTACTCAGGAGGCTGAGGCAGAAGGATCGCCTGAACCGAGAAGGTTGAGGTTGCAGTGAGCTGTGATGGTGGCACTGCACTCCCGCCTGGGCGAGAGTGAGACCCTGAATCCTAAAAAAAGAAAAAGAAAAGAAAAGAAAAAATTGTCCAAAATGTCCAAATATAATCATCCAAACATAATTTACAAATAACATTTGTCCAGTAGAACAACTCCAAAGATGAAGGTTTTTGGCCGTGTAAGGACAATAACTGGCCTGTGTTTCAAACAGTGTGTATACGAGGACATTTCAGCAGGCTTTCTTTGAACGAATTATCTATACATCAGTCTTTTGTATCCATCCTACTTTGAAATACCTTTACTGTCCTGCTGTGCCTTCCTAATGAATGAAACGAACCTTTAACCCCACGCTCAGGGGTTAAATGTCTACAGGATAGTGGTGTTTCTAAACATTTACACAATCCTATTTTGACAGAGAAGATGTATGTTGGAACCAAAGAATTTGGTCCTTTTTTCTTCTTCTCAAATTCAGTGCTGTCTGTCCTGGGACAGAAAGATTCAAATGGCTCCAGGTTTGATGCACTGGTGGGTCTTGTTCCTAGAGCCAGGCCTCATGATTCTCGAAATATAACCACAACTGGCTGTAATAAGAACCAGAAAATCCTAACCACAAACGAATAGATGTTTTGCCAAAAAGCTTGGTGCCTTGCTGGGCAAACTTAACCAAACAACTTTATAAGTTCAACTGTTAATCCCTCACTCCAGAAAAGAGGACATGAACTCTACAAACTAAACAGTCCCACCCAGGATGGTCAAAGCCAGGGCAGTGTCATAGTGACGTCTCCTGCCTCGCGACAGTGTTTCCTAGTCTTTTCAGACACTTTTTTTCTGACTCCCCTCAATAAATTTTGATACCACAGATATTCACTGTAGAAGGGGGGGACCCAAAACAAACCTGGAATTTAAAACCATGTATTTATTCTTACATGTTTAAGCTTTAGTCATTTTCAAAGTCCTCTCCATTTGATGCCATACACCTATCATATCGAGACGCTTTTTCCACCACCTAAAACAGTTTTTGATCTTGTCCATGTTGATGCCTTTTAGTGCTTCTGCTGTTTTTTGTTTCACCTCTTCCACATTGGCAAAATGTTTCCCTCTGAGGACTTTTCTTATGGGAAAACAAGAAAAAAAGTCGCCTGGGGCAAGATCAGGTGAATAGGAATGGTGAGGAATGAGGGTCATGTTATTTTTGGTCAAAAACTACTGAACACTCAATGTGGTATGGGCAGGTACACTCCTAAGTCACCCATCATGAAATGGGCAAACACGTTGAAAGAATCTCCAACAAAACAAAACAAAAACATTCACTGAGGCCAAATGCAGCCTCTCACAACAACACTAGCTGGTCCAATGATGCCAATGGGTTCCTAGAACACATACCTAGCAGGGGAAGCCTGTACTGCAAAGGGTCTGCCCTCCAAAAGGTAATTCTGGTTTTTTTGGGGTCCTCTCTCATATACTGTTTACATATCATATGTATACCTGTGCTTTATACATTAAAAGAGTAAGTTTTTTTCATTCCCTCCAAGAACCAATTTTTATCCCCCTGGGAACAGTCTGGCTCCTGTTGCGAATGCGTGCTGGGTCAGGCATGCTGGCTAAAGCCTGTAATCCCAGCACTTTGGGAAGCCAAGGCGAGAGGATTGCCTGAGCTCAGGGGTTCAAGACCAGCCTGGGCAACTAGGTGAAACCTCATCTCTATTGTATATAAAACAAAATTAGCCGGGCGTGATAGCGCACACTTATAGTTCTGGCTAATATGAAGGCTGAGGTGGAAGGATTGCCGGAGTCCAGCAGGTCGACGCTGGGGTGGCCGTGAGCATGCCACTGCACTACAGCCTGGGTAACAGAGTGAAAGTCTGACTCAAAAAAAAAAAGAATGCGTGCTGTAAACCAACCATTTGACTGTACTTCTACAACCTGTCATGGCCCATGGGGCTTCTCTATGTCATGTGGAGTAGGACACAGGAGGGAGACAACCTCTCCCATCTATGGGCATCTTTGCTTTCTTTTGAGTATCTTACTCTGTTGTCCAGGGTGGAGTGTATGCAGCTTCAACCTCCTGGGCTCAGGTGATTTTTTTTGTCTTCTTTCATCCTCTTTCTTGTCCTCCCATTGATAGAAGGTGAGTCCTGCCTTCTATGTGTCTTCTTGATTTGTTAAATCGACTTGAACAGGAACACATGCATGTAAGGAGAAAGGCACTGTATGTATGTGGCCTGACTCTTCAGCGTGTGGCCTCTGGAGTCAACATGTGTCACTTACTCCCTGTTGACCTTGGGAACATCCTTTAACACCTTTTGCCTCACCTCTCTATAACATTTGAGCTGATTAGGATCAATTCTTCCTGGACGTTGTGACAATTTTTTTTTTTTTTGAGTGAGGGTCTCACCATTACAACTCATCACAGCCTTGACCTACTGGGCTCAGCCGATCCTTCCACCTCAGTCTCCTGAGTAGCTGGGACTACAGGCATATGCCACCATGACCAGCTAATTTTTTGATTTTTTTTTTTTTTTAGAGATGAGGTCGGCCTAGGCTGGTCTTAATCTCCTGGACTCAAGCAATCCTCTTGCCTCGGCCTCATAGAGTGCTGAGATTACAGACATGAGCCACTGAGCCCAGCAGACAAATTCTTTTTTTTTTTTGAGTTGGAGTCTTGGACTGGAGTGCAGTGGCATAGTCACGGCTCACCACAGCCTTGACCTCCTGGGCTCACGTGGTCCTTCTGCCTCAGCTACCCAAGTAGCTGAAACTATGGGTGCTCACCATCAAGCCCAACTAAACTTTTAAAAAATTTTTTGTAGAAACAAGGTCTTATTATGTTGCCCAGGCTGGTCTCAAACTCTTAGGCTCAAGCAATTCTCCCACCTCAGCTTCCCAGAGTGCTGGGATCACAGGTGTGAGTCACCACGCCTGACCTCCAGCCGACAAATTCTTAATTTACTCTGTTGATTGTTTTATACCTCATAAAGCCATAGGGGAACTATGGGTCCTGAATGTCATAAGGAAAGATTGGCTTGGGCGGGACTGAAATGTTATCTTGGAGCTTGCAACAGAAAAAGAAGGGAGTTCTTTGCCCTGGCCCAGATCATATGCACAATCCTGCAGTGGGTTATGTGCTGTGCTGCCTCCTCTAAGGTTTGTTTTTTCTTTCTTTCTTTCTTTCTTTTTTTTTGAGTTGAAGTCTCATTCCTTCGCCCAGGCTGGAGTGCAGTGGCACACATGCTCACGGCCACTGCAGCGTCAACCTGCTGGGCTCCTGCAATCCTTCCACCTCAGCCTTCCAAGTAGCTGGAACTACAGTTGCGCATTACCACGGCCAGCTAATTTTTTATCTATTGTAGAGATGAGGTCTCGCCAAGTTTGCCGGGCTGGTCTCGAACCCGCAGGCTTGGGCAATCCACTCACTCCTGCCTCCCAAAGTGCTGAGATTACAGGCTGAACCACCAAGCCCGGCCTCGTTTTTTCATTCATTCAGTCATTCATTAACTCAACCTTAGGGACGAATGTAAGGGTGAATTAAAGTTTTGTCTCTGTTCTCAAGATGCTCATGGTCCAGTCAGGGTCATAATTAAGTAAAGAAGCCATAAAAATCCAAGGTTATTGGTGCTAAAAAGAGAGAGACATGTGTCATCCAGAATCCACGGAGGGTGACCATGTGAGAGGAACAGAAGGGTCCCAAGAGGAGCAGATGACTGGGCAACCTAATAGGTAAGAATTACCTGAGTCAGATGCAGTGGCTTATGCCTGTAATCCCAGCACTATGGAAGGTGGAGGCAAGAGGATGGCCTGAGCCCAGGGGCTCAAAACCAACCTGGGCAACTTGGCGAGACCTCATCTCTACAGTAAATAAAAAAATTAGCTGGATGCAGTGGCACATGCCTGTGGTTCCAACTACTTGGAAGACTGAAGCAGAAGGATCACCTGAGCCCAGCAGGTCGACGCTGGGGTGGCCGTGAGCGTGCCACTGCACTCCAGCCTGGGCAACAGAGTGAGACTCCAAGTCAAAAAAGTAAATTAAATTAAATTAAGAATTACCCACGTTAAAGGACAGACTAGATAGGGAATGTCTTGGTACCAGCCAAGAGCCCCATTTCTGACTTCTGTCAGGACTTGTGTCTCTTTGCCTAAGGGTTGATGGGGCCCAACACTATCACAGACATGCCAAGGGGCAGCCAATGATAGAGACCAGCCAATGACTGGCAGGAGTTGGCGAATAAAGACCCAGCTCCTTTGCCCTTGGGATGGGTGACTCTGAAGCTAGCACTCTGCTCAGCTTCTCATTGCTCTCTAGTGGGATTCAGTTCCAGTTGTCCACAGTGGTGCAGGTGCTTGATGCCACCCTCTACTGACTTCCTTCCCTTACCCATTTCGCTTCTCAGATCCTCTACTGATGCTTGTGGGATCAACTCCCAAACAAACCACTTGCACTCAAATCCTTGACTCCCAAGTTTGGGCTTGATGACTGGGTTCTTAGTATAGAAAACATGGGTGAGAAAGGAGAGGATCTCAGGAAAAGACACAGTTGAGTTTTGAAATTGTTGAGTTGTCAGTAGGTCATTCTCATGGAAAGTTCAGGAGGCAGGAATACCAGTGGTCCGATTCTTAGGAAAGAGACGTGTACCAGAGACTCAGACATGGGAATCATCAGCACAGACGTGGGAGCTATTGTCATGGAACAGATGGGACCCTCGTGAAATAAAGGCCAGGCTTTGTTTCAAGACACTGTGACTGTTCGATGGTGCCAGTGCTACAAAGTGGGCAAGAAAGAGAAGGACTAGAAGCTATTTGTTGGGTATAGAAACAGAAAGAAGAGCCAAAGAAATGGGAGGAAAATGGGGAAACTGATATTGTATGCATACTGTCCTTGTTGATCATCTTGTCAACATCTCAGGATGGACGTATTGTCTTGCTTAATGTCATACGATTAACAACTGGCAGAGTCAGGTTAGAACCAGGTACATGTGACTCCCAAGAGTCCTCTATTTCTACTACATCAGGCTCCTCTGCCCTGTGCCTGAGGGTGGATACCCCAGGGCATCTCTGCAGCCTCATCCTGCTAACCCTTGGCCATCTTGTTCCGGCCAAGTACTGCCCAACACTGTCAGACTAGGAGACTCAGCTCCATTCCTGTTGTCCCAGCATCCTAAGGACGAAACACCTGGAACAGTCTGGAATGGAAGTCTGTTCTCCCTGTAGAGCTAGTTGCCTTCCCATGAAAGTCTCACAACCACACAGGCTCCAGAGCCCAGTGCCTGAGTCCCGGGTCCCAACTCAGCTGCTGTTGCTTGACCCAAATCCACTTGAAAGCATCTGCTTCTGTCCTCCACAGTTGGCAGGCAGCCCCGCCCTCCCCCTGTATATGTCCTAAGCCTCTTGCCAACCCTCCCTTAGCCCTAGTCCTTACTGCCTGGGCAGCCCAGTCCAGACCCTGCCAGGGCTCGTTATGGAAAGCAGACCCAAACATTCTTCCTAGGCTGCAGGAAAACAGATGAGATCATGGAATTCTTGATTTTGATCTTTCTTAGGAAAACTTATGGAGAGTGGGGGAGGAGCCAGAGGATTAGGGATGGGTAAATGTTATTCCAAATGGAGGTTTTATTTCCTGGACACAGTCAAGAAGGGATTATCAAGACGATGGCTTCTGAGCACTTAGAAGAAAAATGATGACCACTAGACATTAGCATGCTGTCCCTAATACATGAATTTAGTTGACGCTTTCATGTTTCTAGGCAGTAGGTCAGGGGCTGGGAGCAAGGACGGGCTTGGTTTCATGGAGGGGTTTGTCAAGACTCTCAAAACACTCTAAGAGATGCAATGCAGAGGTGTGGGACAGAAACAGTCAGTTAGCTGGTCACCCAACCACAGTGGCTTTTGAGTCCCTCAGACCAAACATCTGACAGCACGAGGCATCTTCCTGCTTCCATCTATCTGCAAACGTGTTGACTCGACCTTATTCATTTAACTCTGTACCACTTTCTGCCTCACTCAGAAGTTGCCTGACCTGATTTCCATTCTTCCCAATCAAGAAAACACACTGACTTTAGCTATTAAATTGGAAAGAGAAACAGAGGTTATGGGACCAGAAAAATGAGGAGAAAAAACAGATTTCCTAAATAGGACATAAAATGCACAAAACATCTCAAAAAATGGTTTTAAGGACAAACCATTAAAAAAGGGATAAATGAGAATTAATTAACATTAAAAGCTATAAAACACATCATTATAAAGTGGATTAATGAGTCATAGACCAGGAGCAGATATTTTAAACGCACATATATGACAAAAAACTTATGGCCAGAATATATAAAAAAGACACATTTTCCCAAAAAATGAAAGACTTATATGAAGTATTTGTTACAGAAAGTATGCAAACCAAAAGTATATAAAAGAGTCTTCAACATTATTACTCATCAGGAAAATCCAAATTATTTATTCATTCAGTTATTGATTTATTTATTTTTGAGTTGGAATCTCACTCTCTTGCCCAGGCTGGAGTGCAGTGGCACACTCATGGCCACCCCAGCATCGACCTGCTGTGCTGCCTCCTCTAAGGTTTGTTTTTTCTTTCTTTCTTTTTTTTTGAGTTGAAGTCTCATTCCTTCGCCCAGGCTGGAGTGCAGTGGCACACATGCTCACGGCCACTGCAGCGTCAACCTGCTGGGCTCCTGCAATCCTTCCGCCTCAGTCTTCCAAGTAGCTGCAACTACAGGCATGCACTACCATGCCTGGCTAATTTTTTATTTATTGTAGAGACGAGGTCCTGCCAAGTTGCCGGGTTGGTCTTGAACCTTCGGGCTCAGGCAGTCCACTCACTCGGCCAAAGTGCTGGGATTACAGGCTGAGTCACCAAGCCTGGCCTCTTTTTTATATATATTTTATTTTAAAGATGTGGGGTACAATTCAGGATTAGGAATACAAGTGGACATTGTACAGGTAAAGTTTGGGCCTCCCTTTGGCCCCCACTTTGCCTGGTTTGACATCAGATACCCTTATTGATGTTGTGTCCCCCACCCTGGAGTTATTCATTTTTTTAGAGACAGGGTCTCGCTATGTTGCCCAGGCTGGCCTTGAACTCCTGGCTGCCTCAGCTCCAAGTAGCTGGTACCACAGGCGTGTACCACCATACCAAGCAAGGAAAAGCCAAATGAAAACCACAATGAGATGACCCCATTCACCTACCTGAATCAGTAAAATTTAAAAGATTGATTATGGCTGGGCGTGGTGCCTCACGTCTATAATCCCAGCACTTTGGGAGGCAGAGGTGAGAGGATTGCCTGAACCCAGGGGTTCAAGACCAGACTGGGCAACTTGGTGAGACCTCGTCTCTACAACAAATAAATAAATAAATTAGTTGGGTATGGTGGCGTGCGCCTGCAATTCCAGCTGCTTGGAAGACTGAGTTGAAAGGGTCACCTAAGCCCAGCAGGTCGAGGCTATGGTGACTGTGAGCATGCCCCTGCACTCTAGCCTGGGTGATAGAGTGAGACTCCGACTCAAAAAAAAAAAAAAATTACTCTCCTCTCCCAACCTCAAATGCCAGAGGAAAAGGGGAATCTCCAGAAACGTGTTATAGTTTGCCTGCTTTGTTTCTTTTGCTTTTCCTTGTTAGGCTTATTAACTATAAATTGTACCTAATTATCAATCACCAATAATGGAAAGTAGCCCAGGCATATCCAGTATAGGAGATAACCCATGACTGAGCGCAGTGGCTCACACCTGTAATCCCAGCATTTTGGGAGGCAGAGGCAAGAGGATACCTGAGCTCAGGGGTACAAGACCAGCCTGGGCAATTTGGCAAGACCTTGTCTCCACAATAAATTAAAAAAAAATTAGCTGGGCATAGTGGTGCGTGTCTGTAGTTCCAGCTACTTGGAAGACTGAGGTGGAAGGATAGCCTGAGCCCAGCAGGTCGAGAATGCGGTGGCCGTGAGTGTGTCGCTGCACTCCAGTCTGGGCGACAGAGTGACACTCTGACTCAAAACAAAAAACAACAAAAAAAGACTGATTGGACTTGGTATTGGTAAGGATATGGAGTAACCAGAACTCTCATATACTGCTGGTGAGAATAAAAGCTGGTCCAACCACAATTGGAATCACTAACCTCTATGCCTACTCTAGAACCCAGCAATTCTACCTCCAATTATGCTTCCAAGATAAATGAGTGCATACATCTACAAGAGACACATGTATGAAAATGTTTATGACAACTTTACTCATTATGGCCCAAACTAGAAACAACTTAAATATCCATCAACGTGAAAAGGAACTTTGTTCCTTAGTGGTCTAGTCATACAATGAATAAATATCCAGAAGTAGAAAGGAATAAATTACTGATAAATGAAACAACATAGATGAATCTCAAAAACATTATGTTAAACAGAAAAAGCTAGTCATAAAGGTATATATATGTTGATCCCATTTATATGGAGGTTAATAATAGGCAAAATGACAGGCTTGGTGGCTCAGCCTGTAATCCCAGCACTTTGGAAGGCCGAGGCGAATGGATTGCCTGAGTCCGCAAGTTTAAGACCAGCCTAGGCAACTTGGTGAGATCTTGTCTCTACAATAAATAAAAAATTAGCCAGGCATGGTAGCTCCTAGTAGGAAGGCTGAGGTGGAAGGATCACTGGAGGTCGACATTGGGGTGACCATGAGTGTGCCACTGCACTCCAGCCTGGGCAACAGAGTGAGACTCCAACACAAAATAAATAAATAATTAATGAGCAAAATGAATCTGTGATAGATATCAGAATAATGGCCATCCTTGTTTCTAGAGGTATCAACTAGAAAGGGGAACGAAGACCATCTGGGATTGTAGGAGTGTTCTAGACCTCGGTTTGGATGGTGGGTACAGGTGGATATGCATACAGTTCACTGACCTATACACCTAAGACTTGGCACTTTGCTGTATACAAATTATACCTCAGAAAATAACAGTATAGGCTGGGCGCAGTGACTCACGCCTGTAATCCCAGCACTTTGGGAGACTGAGACAAGAGGATTGGTTGAGCCCAGGAGTTCGAAACCAGTCTAGGCAACATGGCAAGACCTCATCTCTACAAAAATAAAAAAATTAGCTGGGTGTAGTGGCACCCACTTGTAGTCTCAGCTACTCAGGAGGCTGAGGCAGAAGGATTGTCTTAGCCTCTCTTCCTGTTTCTTCATTACTAGCCTCCCTGCAAGACCCAGAATCACTCCACATTCAGAGTCACCCAACTCCAGTCCTAGTTCCATGTCTGATGACCAGTCACTGGAATGTTCTAGTGGAGAAACTAAATTTAATAGCATTTAAGTCGCGATCAGAAGTAAGGAATGCCATTATTTTACACATCATCTAATAACACAAACACTGCCAATTAGATCATGGCAATCTCTTAGAATTTATTTTTTTATCCCTTAGAATTGACTTTAAAGCCAGGCTTGGTGGCTCAGCCTGTAATCCCAGCGCTTTGGGAGGCTGAGGTGAGTGGATTGCCTGAGCTCGCGGGTTCGAGACCTGCCTGGGCAACTTGGCGAGACCTCACCTCTACAATAAATTAAAAAATTAGCTGGGCGTGGTAGCGCGTGCCTGTAGTTCCGGCTACTTGGGAGGCTGAGGCAGAAGTATCGCCGAAGACCAGCAGGTCGAGGCTGTGAAGGCCAGGAGCATGTCCCTGCACTCCAGTCTGGGCGACGGAGTGAGACTTCAACTCAAAAAATAAAAAATAAAAATAAAAAATAAAAAAATAAAAGTAATACCACTGCATGAGTACCAATCCCTCAGGAGTCCTTCTGGAAC
>CAUYQG010213741.1:0-39838 GCA_963574415.1 Tarsius wallacei | reverse complement strand
ACATGGGCGTCTGGCAGACGACCTGAGATACATTTTATGGGTGCAGAAAACTATATAAGCATGTGAAAATTCAATAAAAATTGGCAGAGTCCTGAGCTCTCCCCAGGAAGAAGATTCCTGTTGTTTTTGTCTTTTTCTTTTCGCCGTTCCCAATTCCACCCGCATCAGACCCTGTTCACCGGAGCTGGCCTCTGGCAATTTCTGTCATAGTGTTGTTGAAGGGTTGATTGGTAGTCTCAGTTTTATGGTTGATTTATATGGTCTGTAAACTGTGTGCTTACTTTTGTTGTTTTGTTAGGTAGTACTGTTCTTTCATTTCCAGCTTTGGAAATCTCTGAAGTGTCTCTTATAGTACCAGTCTTGAGGTGACAAATTCCATTAGCACTTGCTTGTCTGTGATGGACTTCATTGCATTTGCATTTTTGAAACTTAGCTTGGCAGGGTAAGAAATTATTGACTGGCATTTTTCTTCTTTAAAAATGTCATAAATGTGTCCCCTATCTTTTCTGACTTGTAAGATTTCTGCTGAGAGGTCCTCTGTTATTCTGATGGGTCTCCTTGATCAAGGTTTTAATCTCTTCTCTCTAGCTGACTTGAAGACTTTTTTTATGCTAATCTTGGATGATCTGATGAATATGTGCCTGAGAGATGGTCAACTCATATAGTATCTTGCAGGAGTTCTCTGAATTTATTGTATATCTGTGTCAACTTTCTAGCAAGATAGGGGAAGTTTTCATGGATTATGTCTCTTACTACTTTCTCCAGAGTGCTCCCATTTTCCCTTTCTCTCTCAGAAATGTCCATTAGATGTAGATTTAGTATCTTTACATAATTTCAGAGGTATGAAATTATGAAAATGATTGAAAATCATGTCAAAATATTTAAAGTGAAAGGCAAGTCACTGGCAGCTAACCATTGTAAACCTTGATCTTGAAAAAATGTTTCTAGTGGGTATGGTGGCTCAGCCTGTAATTCCAGCACTTTGGGAGGCTGAGGCAAGAAGATTACCTGAGCCCTGGGGTTTGAGACCAGCCTGGGCAATTTGGTGAGACCTCATCTCTACAGTAAATCACAAAAACTAGCTGGGCATGGTGGTGTGCATCTATAGTTCCAGTTACTTGGAAGGCTGAGGAAGAAGGAATGCCTAAGCCCAGCAGGTGGAGACTGCAGTGACTGTGAGCATGCCATTGCACTCCAGCCTGGGCAACAGAGTGAGACTCCAACTCAAAATAAAAAATAAAAATAAAAGTAAAAGAAAAAAATGCTTCAAAGTGATAGGAGCAAATATTTCAAAATAAAAATAATAGGTCATAACAATAATAGTAAAACTTATCCTTGTACAGGGATTCACAATATCACTTATGAAACATATGTATTTACAGTATCTCATTTGACCCTTGCAGGAGTCTTTGCAATAGGAATTATTATTTTCTCTCTTTCATAGATGAATAAAATGAAAGTCAGAAAAAATAACTTAAAACTACTAAACAAGTAACAAGTGGTCAAGTTGGTCTTCTTGAGCAATATTTTTCTGATTCCGAGTTTTATATGATTGCTTTATTATTTGTATATGAAAAGATTAATTTTAGAAGGACAGGGGCTATTGAACTGGATTTATCCTGTGTGATTCTAAGTATAACAGTATGCCAGGATAGTCTGGGTCACTATAAAATATACACATTTGATCCTGAAGAGTTGAGGCTATATTAATTATTAGATGAATAGTAATAAATAGCATCATCTCTAAATGTAATAACCTTGAGCTTCACGCATTTCTGGCAGGTCTCTGTTGTGCTGTTAAGAAGTAATATTTCTACCCATCCTTTGTTCCCTGAAGTGGAATGCTACTCTTGTGTAAATTTGATGTTCTTCTCACCAGTCAAATGAAAAATCAAACTAAAAATAGCTAAATATATTCAGATAGTTACTGAGATTGCTCATACTAAATACCAATTTGTAATTATCTGACCAAATAAAATGTGAAACTATAAACCCTAGTTATAATTACTACATTTTACTTGAGCAAACAAATAGCATCTTGGTCACTAGTACGGATCATGAAAATAATTTGAATTTTTGCAGACAACGGACTCAGTAAGATTATGAAGATCTACAGCAGAGCTGGGTTGCTGGACAACAGTGAATTCTGAATAATGCATTTCAGCCTGTGTTATTAAAAATGCAGTATGTGTCAGTCACACAAAACCCAGTTTTCACACAGTGATCCTTTTCCGTTCTTCACTGTGACTTACAGCAAGCAGAGAGATTCTTTATAAATTAAAACTGAAATCCATAATATCTTCCTCTTCTTTCCAAATTCCTGACAAAGGTTTAAATTAAGTACTTAGTTGTAGTCAATTAATCAACAATGTCTAAAATATTCACATTGTATGTGTTGAAGTGTGAACATGTGTGTATCTTCGTATATGTATGTGCTATGTGTGCAGGTTGAAAATAAAGATGAGCTAATATCAGTAGAAGAAAACACACGAAGGGAAAAAAACTAGTTCATTTGTGTAGAGACTTTGTCCTTTCTTTTACTTAACTTTGGTAATACTTAGTAATACTTATTTAGTCTTGGTAGTATGGATTAGAAACAAAAGCATTATTGCATATATTTCTTTTAAGGACCGATGTAAATGTGAAAATTATAGCTTATACCATTCCTAACTTTCTTTCTTGAAAAGACATGCAAGGAAATGTGAACTAAATTGCGAAAAGCAGTAGTAGATTCAAATATATTCAATTTATGATTTGCTTCAGGAATATTCATTTCATGACTGCCCGGTGTTTCCTTTTTTTTAATGGAGTTCAGAAATTCTCCTTTGCCTCATTGTATTCCAGGGAAGCCTGAGCCCTTGTTCTACAGCTCTCTGGCTTACTGCAAACCTGGCCTGGCCATTCTCACTTAGCAATTTGTGACTTTCTCTCTTCTCTCTTTGGCTATGTTTATTTGTCCACTTTGCTTCCCTACTCTGAGCTAACAACCAGGTTCTGTCCACATTGTGATACTTAATAAATTGATTATAATTTTTTTCTTGATTGTTTCTTTGGCTCCAGCAAAGTGAAGTAATAGAATAAATAGAATTGCCGGGCTCGGTGGCTCAGCCTGTAATCCCTCGCCTGGGGAGGCTGAGGTGAGTGAATTGCCTGAGCCCGCGGGTTCGAGACCCGCCTGGGCAACTTGGCGAGACCTCATCTCTACAATAAATCAAAAATTAGCTGGGCGTGGTAGCGCGCACCTGTAGTTCCAGCTACTTGGAACGCTGAGGTGGAAGGATCGCCTGAGCCCAGCAGGTCGAGGCTGCGGTGGCCAGGAGTGGCCACTGCACTCCAGTCTGGGTGAGAGTGAGACTCCAACTCAAAAAATAAAGTAAAATAAAATAAATAGAATCAAATATTTTGTAAAAAAGAAAAGTCTAGTACAAATACAGAGCTCAAACTTTGATATCTCTCCTGCCATGTAAAAAAGGATAGTATTCTGGCAGGGGTTTGGATCTAATTGTGAGATTTGTTATTGCCACCAACTTTCTCTTCTAAAGAGGAAAGCTTTTTCTATGTACCTATATGAAATGTGTACTTTTTTTTTTTTTTTAGAAAGCAGGATTTATTGAAAAGACAGAAAAGCTCCCACAGTGGGAGGGGACCCGAAGGGGTTGACTGAAATTAGTACTTTCACCTCACCACATCTTGCCAGTCTTCTTGGACAAAACTTAACTATTTTTATAATAAAAAGAAGCATTATCTAATTTGTAGGCAATTTCCTAACTCTCCAATACAGAACTCCCTTTTTAATCTCCTTCTATACCTCATTCATGGATTTATCATATACTTATGATACCCATCTTTATTACATATGTGAGGGCCTAAATTGTATTGTAATATTAACATTCAATTCCTCTGTTTATATCCAGAGCCAATAACACTGCCTGACACTCAGATGGTGCTTAATAAAAGTTTGTAGTATAAAGAATGATGAAAAAGAAGAATATCTAAAAACTAAATTGAGCAAATATAAAAAGAGTTCATTGGAGAAGTGAGGAGATGGCAGGAAAGCCATTGGGCTGGGAAAAATAAGAGAAGAGAATAAAAGTACACTTAATAATCGCATCTCAAATAATATGTATGCTGGATAGAAATGTGGACTACTACAACATTCTTCTCTGCTTTAGGTGCATGCAATAGTAACAAAAACAATGACGACAATTTTTACTTACTGTTTTCCTAACAAGTTTATGGCATAGGATCACTATCATAATTCTTATGTCATAGATAAAGTCAGACCAAGTTTCTGTAACTTAATCAGTGCCACACAACTACTAAGTGGTGGGGCTTAGAATTGATATCAGGTGTTCTTGCCTTGAATAAATGATTTTTGGAGAGAAAAATCTAGGGAAAGAGGCTTAGATCCAAACTTGGCTCACTGTTAAAGCAGAGATGGGAACAATAATGGGAGATCAATTCAAGTGAGAAAACTGTGTAGAAATAGTCATTCAGATCAGTGATTCTATACTAAAGGTCCTGGGTCTCTCCAAAGATGAACATTATCTATTTTCAGTGTTCATTTTCCTTGGAATAAGTTTATATCTTCTATTACTCTTTTAGTAGAATATTTAAATTATAGAATCTGTCAGGACAAAAATCAAAAGGGAGAGACTGAGACCCTTGGTAAAGTTGATATCTAGGGCCTCTCTAGCTCTATAGTGATTAGAAACCATCTTTTTATGACATGATGTAGGGACTGCTTTGGGAGAATCTTGAGAGTTTTTATTAATACATCAAGTGTTGAGAGCCTCCGATAAGTAAGGCAATAGGGATAATGCCAAGAAATAAAATACCTAAACAAAGCAAAATGCTCATATTAGATCTCTAGATAGCTATTTACTTCAAAGTAGAAGGAAGCCAATGATAGTGAATATTCTTTGCAAGAATGGAGACATAAAAAGATGGGATGTGAGAATGCAATAGGGTCAAATCTGGATGAGTATATAGTTGGATGTCAAGAGGTCATTAGAGTGAGTTGACTGAGTATAATGTGTAATGCTGTCTGAAGTCTCTAGAAACAAATACCTTGCATAACAGTACTGTTAAAAGGCAAGAGAACTCTCACTATCCCAGTCAACCAAGAGGCTGATTAACCAAGACCAAAAAGATATCTCAAACAAAGGTCAGTAAATATGCTTCTTCTTCCTTTCCAGAAAAATACATAAGCCATCCAGGAAATGAGTTCTTGATGATTAGGAAAGAAGATGTAGAAATAGAAAAACACATTGTGTAGCCGGGCTCGGTGGCTCAGCCTGTAATCCCGCGCCTTTGGGAGGCTGAGGTGAGTGGATTGCCTGAGCCTGCGGGTTCGAGACCCCCCTGGGCAAGCAAGACCTCATCTCTACAATAAATCAAAAAATTAGCCGGGCGTGGTAGCGCGTGCCTATAGTTCCAGCTACTTGGAAGGCTGAGGCAGAAGGATCGCTGGAACCCAGCAGGTCGAGGCTGCGGTGGCCAGGAGCGGCCACTGCACTCCAGTCTGGGCGACAGAGTGAGATCAAACCAAAAAAAAAAAAAAAAAAGAAAAACACATTGTGAATTGATAGTTATAACAAGTCTTAGAGTTTTGGGGTTTTTTTTTTTTTGTCTTTATGAAACAACTTTAAAACAGAGAAGACAAAGACAAAGTACCTTCTTTAAAGGCAGGATTTAGTCTTGCCATCTCACTTCTCACCAAATGAAATAGAGGCTCTAGAATCTACTCAGGTAAATAATAAACTATAAAGTTAAAATTTGCATATGTAAAATATAATATACACATTTTACACTTATTTAAAACACTCAAAGCTTGGTATACTAACATAAACTCTCAAGATGCTCCCAAAGCAGTCCCTATATCAATGACTTTTATTTTGCTAGGAAGAAGATATAAGTAGCATAGAAAAAAGAGATCACGTCTAGCAAATAGTCTAAAATCTGGGAAGGAGATAAGCCCAGTATGGACTGTCAAGGGAATAGCTAGATAACTATGTAGCGGATAAGACTAAGGTTAAAATACTGCTGAAGTTGCTGAAAAGGGATCTATTGCTTTAGTCCCTATAAATCTAAAGACCAGGGAAAGAGTAAGATGATAGAAATCTCAAATAAATTAAGGAGGAAGATAAAAGTCATAGAGGGCCTATGATACTCTTCTGGTTTGGAACTCTGGAAAGAAATGCCTTATAAGTTGTCAGTTGCCAAACGGAGTGGACACAATAGAAACTAAATAATAGCATGATGCATTTAGATAAAGACATGTCTAAATCATACTTCACATGGGTCATCCTCCAGATTTTCCTCACTGTAATCAAGAGGCAATAAAAAGATCTAGAATTTTCAAAAAGGTCTTATGAGGGATTTGAAGATGTGAAAGTGCTGGTAGAAAAGATGAGACAGAGTGTGGTTTCAGAACAGGAAGGTACTGTGTGCTTCTTTCAGGTGAAGACTATGTGAAGAACTGAGGATATTTTCAAAGAATTCCAGCAAATGCTCTTGAACTAGGAGGTGGCCAGGTACTTGTTATAGAGGTCAGAAAGAATTTAGCTGTGAGAACCTATGGAAATAAGGGGACAAAGAAATTCAGTCTCAGATCCTTAATGAAACTTGTCCATCATCAAATGCTTAGTGAAGAAAAAGGGGTAGAAGAGGGAAATCCTTAATTTTCAAAAGTAACTTAAAAGAGATTATTATTATTTATTAAAATTATTTTGAGTCAAAGTCTCAGAGTCTCACTGTCACCTAGGCTGGAGTGGCACACTCACAGCCACTGCAGCCTCGACCTGCTGGGCCCAGGCAATCTTTCTGCCATATCCTTCCAAGGAGCTGGAACTATAGGTGTGAACCCCCATGCCAGGCTTATAAGAGATTACATTTCACACAATCAGTGACTAAGTTTGAATCTTGAGTTTCTAAACTTAACCATAATGAGATATTACATGTACAAGTTAAGTTCAGTTAAATAGAATAAATTCACAATTACGTACCTCCATATCACATGGTATATTCAAATCTCTAATGATTTGTTTCTATATACTGGGAAGTTTGTCTGTACTTGTGAGTCTAAAATTAAGAAGATATGTCGAGGAGATTTTAATAAGATTCTTTATAGCTAAAGAAAATAATTTTTAAAAATTCTATGTCCTAAAATTTTTAAATAATTGTGCAGTGTTCAACTTCATGTATCCCATGTGGATATGACCCAAATCAACTACCTTGACAGCTTTCACATCAAAAAGTGTCAATGTGTTCTCTATACAATGACTATCTGACCAAATAAGGCAGTGCCATAAATGAACTAAACTGTGATGCATTGCCTTTTTTCTAGAGGTGAATAGCATTAGAGAATTCCAGCATGTTCTCTCACTATTAAATTAATGCCACAAGCAGTCTAAAGTCTGATCTGAACAAGAGAGACACACAACCTGCACAAGAAATCCTCGTTCAGAAAGAGCAATGCAGAACATGAGGAATAAGACAAATTGTCTTTTTGCCATGGAATATTAGCCCTTGTGAGTCCCAGATATCTGTCTGTGTTTTTTTCCAAACAGAAAAATTCTTGAAAATTGCATCTGTCCATTATTGTCTTTGAGCCTTCTTATCCTTGAGCACTTTACCTTTTTGTAGTTGACAAGAATATAAAATTTGTTTTTACTATATGAGGCAAAGGTTGCAGTTTATTATCATGCAAATCTGTACAACAGAGTAGTTGCAGTTTAAATTAGTGCGTAATAACATGGACCAGAGGCTGAGGAAAAAGGAGATGTGATGTTCTCTGAATCTGTCTTTGTCTTGCTATGAGATCTTAAAGATCATATCAACATATCTAATTACCTATCATTTAGAAAGTTTAACCAAGTAGGAACGAATCTGAAACCTACCGTGTTTAGTACCTTGGTCACCACTAGCCACATGTGTTTATCGGCCACTGGAAATGTAGAACACAAGGCTGATAAATTTAAATAATACTTTAATTTTAACTTAAATTTTAAAATGAAAGCAGTATAAAATGTTCTAACATTAAACATAACTATTATTTTGGTTGGATCACACTTCACTGAAACATTATATCCTGTATGGCATTGTTGTTGTATAGCAATGTATGCTGGGTTCATGTGTAACTTCTAGTGTCACACATGACCAGATCATATCTTGTATTATACATACACAGATCACTCATCTAGTTGGTATCACCAAATTGGTTCAGTTCAAATAATCATTTACATGTCAATGTAGTAATTGTAATTTGTTTATTTAAATATGTGATGTTGATAGTAGGCATTATAGTGATATTTATGTAAATGTAAACTATTATATTAGGTAGGTATAATTGCTATGCAACAAAATTTAATAGATTATAAAAACAGCTACTTATTATCTCATGGTTTCCATGGGCCAACTAATGAAATGTGACTTACTTAATTGGGTCCCTTTGACTCTAGATCACTCACAAGACTGTCGTCAAGGTAAGGTCTAGGATTGTAGTCATCTCTATTTTAAATGGAGCGGGTAAGATTTAAAAAAGAGAGAGAGATGAGGTCTTGCGATGTTGTCCAGGTTGTATTCAGACTCCTAGACTGAAGAGATCCTCCCACCTCAGCCTTCCAAGTAGCTGGGACTAAAGACAGGTACCACTGTGCCAGGCTCATCCCTATTCCTGACTGAGAGAGGAACTACTTCTAAGCTCACTCACACAAATGTGGTGAGACCACAAGTATTCACAACTGACCAGAAACAGCAAAGTTTTGCCATCTATGGAGGTTTTTAGAACAAGGGGAGACAGACAGCGACGGGGGAGGGGAGGCTGAGCGAAAAAGGAAGAGAGAGGCAGAGAGATGCACTATGTATAATCGTATCAAGATATTAAATAAGTAAAACTGTGACAACAATTGTGTAAGACGTACAATTAAAACAAAAAGAAAATTGCCGAGAGAAATTAAGGAAGACTAAATAAATGGAAAGAAGCATTGTGTTCACAGCCTGGAAGATATAATATTTTAAGACACCAATTGTCTCTAAATTGATCTCCAGATTCAATAAAACTCCAGTGAAAATCTCAGTGGATTTTTCTCTGCTTATTGACCAACTACTTTGTAAATTCATATGGAAATGTAAAGAGCCTAGAATACCTGGGACAACTTTGAGGGGAAAAAAGAAAGACTTTGTTATACATCTCCAGTAATACAGTATAGTATTGACATAAAGATAGACAAATAGATCAGTGGGAGAGAATACAGATTCTGGAAATAGATCCACACATATATGAACAAATGGTTTTCAACAAAGATGCTATTCAGTGAAGAATCCATATGCAAATATCCATATGTAAATAAATTAACTCAAGCTGTAACTTAAACTTAAATGAACAACCTAAAACTATAAAATCTGTAGAAGAAAATAAAATAGATGATCTTTGTGACTTTGAATTAGACAACTATTTCTCAGGCATGACGCCAGAAGGAACATATAAACATTGATAAATTGATATTCATCAAAATTTGAAACTTCTGCTCTTTAGAAGACATCATTAAAAGAAATAAAAGGCAAGGCACACCTACTTTCTATGACTGCTTTTATGTTACAACTGCAGAATTGATTAGTATATAGCCTGCATTTCTTAAAATATTTACTATCTGGCCCCTTACAAAAACAAAGAAACAAGCAAACAAAATAAAAACCTGCTGGCCTCCAAATCTGTATTGGCAGAGATTAGTGTTTATCTAGGGATAAGGTGGGGAATGAGAAAGGAGGAGATATTGCAGAGGGTACTTCTTGGAGTGATAAATATGTTCATTATCTTGACTGTGGTGATGGTTTCATGGTTGTAGGCATATTTCACAATTTTTAAAACTTGTACACTTTAAATATATGCATTTTATTGTATGCTAATAATACTGTAATAGTCCTGCTTTTCAAACAAAAATTTTTTGCACATACATAGAAAATATGTTTCCTCTCAACTACCAAAAATTAATTAACTAAAATAGTGCCCTAAAATTTGAATGAAATATTCAACAAAAAATTTTAATAAATTGTATAAGATGTAAACTTGCTGATTTGGCTAACTTGAAGTATCTTTGATTTTTGTTGCAAAAAATAAAATATTTTTATGTGAAGAGATGGTAAAAGATATTGTCTCAAATTTTGTCATAAAACTATAAAGAATAATCTATACAATAAATTTTACAAAAAGAAAAAGGGTTTTAATAAAGCAACTAACAGTTTCCTATAGAACATAACAACCTTCAAGTTTGAAAAATGAAAATACAGTTTTTAGCTTTAAATGTGTCATCAGTCTTTTGTGATAGTGTCCAATGTATACTTTGATACTTTTTCATGTTTAAATAAATGTTATCAGTTTATGATCTAAAAAACAAAAGAAGCATGAGCTTTTGGTATACATTTTAGTTATTAGAAATAAAAATTTTGAATGCTTGGAGCAATTTGGTTACCTTTGCAAATGAAAAGTTTATGAAATCTGAATAAAGATCACATTTTTCTGACAAAAATTTTCATCCGCATTGAGGTTTACTGTAAATAGAGAATACACACTTGGTTTTGGAGATGTCATAAAAATTTTTTAAAGTATTATTAATACAATTTAATGTTGATTACACATTAAAATGATCATATTTGATGTATGAGGGGGACTTCCCAAAACACAGAATTTTTTAATAAAAATTGTTTATTTATTATTAAATATTTAAACTTCAGTAACCTTCAAAATACTCTCTGTTTGATGCAATACACCTATCAAGATGCTGCTCAGTTTTTGAGCTTCGATTTTTATGCCTTTTTATTACTTCTGTTGTTTTTTGTTTTACCTCTTCCACATTGGCATAATCTTTCCCTTTGAGGACTTAAAAAAAAAAGTTGCTTGGTAGGAGACTGGGTGAATAAGGAGGATGGAGCACAGGGTCATGCCATTTTGGGTCAAAAGAAAAAAAAAAAACTGCGGAACACTCAGCTTAGTGGGGCAGGTGTGCTCATGCATCATCTTTCATGAAATGGGCAAATGTGTTGAAAGAATCTCCCCCAAAATTCACTGAAGCCAAACGCTGTCTCGCACAACACCACATAGTACACTGATGCTGATGAGTTCCTAGAACATTTACCTATACAGCCTACTTCTACCAAAAGAGTCAGGGGACAGTAACAGTGAAACCATATAGGTCTTATAGAGTGAGGGAAAGCCTATACTACAAAGTGCCCACACGCCAAATGATAATTACAGGTTTTTTGGGTCCCCCTCACATACACTTATGTAAATAATTTAATTTGCTCCAAAAAATTTTCTTTTTACCTTTTTTTTTTTTTTGAGACAGAATTTCACTCTGTCACCCAAGCTGGAGTGCAGTGGCACGCTCATGACCACTGCAGCCTCGACCTGCTGGGCTCAGGCAATCCTTTTACCTCAGCCTTCCAAGTAGCTGAAAGCACAGGTGTGTACCAGGACACCTGATTTTCCTTTTAATTTGTTGTAGAGACGAAGTCTCACTAAGTTGCCCAGGCTGGTTTTGAATACTTGGGCTCAGGCAATTCTCTCACCTTTGCCTCAAAGTGCTGGAGTTACAGGTATGAGCCACTATGCCCAGACTTACTTTTTTTTTATGTGAATGCTAGAAAACATAAAATTACAAATGTGGCTTGCATTATATTTTCATTGGACAGCCCTGTCCTAGGTTATAAGATTAACATCATAATGAGCATACTAATTTGTATAATCTGCTTTAGGATTTTCTAAAGAAACAGCCTACTTCAACCAAAAGTTTCAGTGAAAAATAACAGTGAAACCTCATAAGCCTTACAGAGTGAGGCAAAGTGGAGGATACTGTATAGGCAACCTAGAAGGGCAAACTGTCATCAATTTCCAAACATGGATTATACCTTACAGGGCTCCTTATTTAATAACCTTACATACCCAGGCTTAAAATTGAGCAGTAATAGTGGGAAGTGGAAAAATGGTGATCTGACAGAGATGAAGAATTTTGAAGCTCAGTGTGAAGGTCTGAGAAGAAAGGAGCAGGCTAAGAAGATGTGAACATAGCACCCAGAATGCAGAATCCAAGTCTGAAGAAGTTGTAAAAGAGGCTCAAAAAAATTGTCCATCCAAAGATTTTTCATACTGTTCAGGTAATAAACAAGTTCTGAAGTGTAGAAGGATGCAGAACTTAAAAATGCTCCCGGACATACTGGCATGCAAAAGGGAAAACGTAATAGGACGTCTACTATAAATCTCTTGGGAGCTGCTGATGTTTTAGTCCTATCTGTTGGGACGAAGAATTGACCACTCCCTACTTAAGAAATATCTAACAAACCCCCAACAGCTGTTGCACCTTAGAGTGAAAAATAACCTTTTTGTCTCTACTGCAGCATAGGGCACATACATTTCCTCAATATGCCATACCTCAAGAGGGTGTGCACATAATTGTTCTGCCCAAGACAAAAATAGAATTTTTTTTTCCTAAGCATAAACAAGTTTTTCAGTGACTGAGTACCTTATTGTTATTTAATTGTCAGGTGAAACAGAGCAAAACAGAAGAATGATCTTAAAAATAGTAGAAGGCTAAATCATAAGATTTAGGAATAGATCAAAAGTAAATGCCCATTAATGAAATAGGAACAAAAGGAAACGTTGCATATTTGTTGATAGTAATTTATTCACTAGACAAGATTGTATCAGTTGAAACTAAAAAATAATTATAGCAGGAATTATACAATAAACAATAATAAATATTTTTGGTTCTGGAATATTAGTTTTCCATACAATTCAAACTAAAATGGTTAAGTTTCTACTTAATTGTATGTTCTATAGACTGATTTTCACATATTTTAAAAAATATTTCTACATTTCAGGATTACATAACATAACATAAAGACAGAGATTTTAAAAAGAGAGAAATAGAGTAAAATTGATGCTATAGATTTTATATGAAATCTTAGATTTGGTGCTTCACTAACTGAAATCACCTGGTAATGAAACGTGAGCATTCTTCCCAGAGCAAGGCTACAACCTCTATGGCTTATCCCTGACCTCCATTATTTGAAAAAATAAATTTAGCCTTTTGTCCTGAAGTTAGAAAAAAAAAAAGGACATTGATGCATGAATGTGTGTTGGAATTTTAAAAAAAATATGCAATGACTCTTGGGAAATATACTCTTTCTGTTGAAAAGAAGAAGTGAGTGACTGAGAGAGAGAGAGAGAGAGAGAGAGAGAGAGAGACGGAATTTGCCCAAAATCCTTTTTTATTCCTGTGAGTTGTCAATGCCAGAGAAGAGTCTTAGCAATGTTTCCTATGATAATACCTTTGCTAGTTTCTATTTTTAAAGTCCTACCATGCCTCTGAAACAAGGCTAGCTGCTTCATCTGTAAGAATATTCTTATTACCTCTTTTCTACTTTTTAAATGTCTATGGTAAGCAGTCTTTTGACAATTTTTAAAAATTGTTCTTAGCTATAATTATATAAAATTCAGTCACTACTTCCAAACAAGGGGGAAGGGATATCACTGAAAGAAAAAAAAAATGATTATTTTTCCAGCCAGTGTGTCTTAAAATAGAGACTGCATTGGTTAGTCCTTAATTTTAACTATGAATATTTTCATATTGCTAGGGGACATTCTAAAGTCATATTTTATTCTCCATCATAAATGACCAGTTACAATCATGTGAATCCCTTGAACCTAGAAAAATAATAACCTTCCCTACTTCAATATGCAGGGATTTTTAGATAGTTATAGGATTTTAGAACAAACTGCTATATTGGGGATCTATAGACAGGTTTTGTTTTGTTTGTATGGCATTTATTTAATTATTAAGTTTAATTTTCTTTAAATGAGGTAATTTAATATGAAAATCTACATTTATAATTTCTCACCCAAACTGTAAATCTCACAACTGTAAATTAGAATTTCTACCTGGCTGTCATCAACTAGAGCTGAGATATACTCTTTTTATATAAGTAAGACTCTCAAGTTTGTCTATCTTCCTACGTGGGATAGCTTTATTCATTACATTCTTGACCTGACCCCGTTAAGCTATGGTTTGTAGAATCTCCAGACAGAAACTACAGAATGATGGTAAATTAGAGAACTAAAAGTCATGTGCCTGTTTCCTTTCTGAAATTATGACCCATTGAAAAATGGAATTTAGAAAAAGATCAAAATGTCAGCTTCAATTTTAATAGAAAAATGATTTGTTGGAGCCCAGCTCCAGAGGGTTCATGGGGACCCGGGAAGGAGGTGTGACGAGGCGAAGGAAAAGTTGAGACCAAAGTTTTTTCAGGAACTCTGGCAAATTTTCATAGGCCGGATATCATTTACTTATAGTAAAATCACACTCATGAATTGGTCACTTTGTGGTTATACAGTTACAAACTGACGTCATTTCTTGGTTTCAATCACTGTACATTTCCACAACAAATTCTTACATGGTATAGTTTCAAAGCTAATGATTAATACATATTGCTTAAAAAGTCAAAGCCTAAAACTTATTTTTGTGGTTGTCACCATTACCACTTGCTAAACCCTTAACCTTACTAACTTAACCTTATATCTATAAAATTTATGAAACTTATCTTATTCTAAGCTAATAAATCAAAAGGTAAAAAGGTATAAATTTAAGCATATGTGACTTTTTACCAAACTCTATCTCTAATGGCTTAACACCTTAAATTCTAACTATTTTAAGCAAGCATTTTTCAAAGGTCCAATAGAGCTGTCAATTATATCTGGTCTCACAATCTTCAATATAGCAATAACTGCACTTTATTCTTTTGATGTATTCATTATATATATACGACATCTGGCTATCTTTTGGGCTTTTGGCATAAGACACCAGGATGGGCTGTTATGTTTAATTCTTTCCCATAGGGGCAAGGTATTCCAATTTATTCTTTTGCTGTCAATCCAGGCCATCTAACCAAATCATCATCATATGCACCTGTATAAAGAGGAGGATCAAGCCAGGATAAATTTTCCATACTACTTTTGCCTCTAGGGGCCCACCAAATTCTGTCACTAATTTTCTATTCTACATGAGAACCTGCAGGAGCTTTACATTATTATTTTTATTTTTTTAATGCTTCTGATTTATGACTAGATGGGGATAGTGAAATCTGAAATTACTTGTTTGTGTAGGAGTCTCAGTTTCAATCATTTCTCGATACCATGATTTTAATATAAAATCCTTAAAAGTTTTATTTGCCTTGCAGTAAGTTACGCACTTTTTATCAGAAACTGTTACAGCAGTTGATTCTGTAACTTTCTGGGTCATAGTGACATTTCCTTTCATAATTTGCATTTCCTGAGGCATAGCCGGCATTGAGACATTAACTTCATTATGACTAACATTGAGAACATTGTTATCCTTAACTTTAGGCACAATGTTTTTTCCCAGGGGGAGGCTGATATACATTATTCCCGAGAAACCCAAGCATAACATTATAATGGGGATAACTAGGCGACCATGAGTCACAGGGCAGTCATGAAGAACTTTTTTCAAGACTTTCCGCAGGGCTTTGCCACACACACAGGGAACCCCACTGGGGCTTTGCCTTCCAGAGGGGTGTCTTCATTCAGTTCCCATGTTAAGTCCTGGATTGTCACGACCTCCGCCAATTGCAGTACAAGCATGAGGAGTAGTAGGGAAGATTTTAAAAAGATATGCTATGCTCCTTTCTTCTGTGTAGAATTACTTGGGTAAATGACCATATATCTCCTTCATGAAAAGATGGGGGGGGGGCTGGGAATCACTATTTATGTACTTGTGTAGCATTGCAAAGTCTGTGCACGAAGGGATCTGGCATCCTCTTCAATTGACAAGTTCTTGCTCTGAGAATTGGCTCAGGTTTGAACACTGGGTAAAGAAACATGGTTTTCTACTGTGGTGACTGATGACTGACTTCTGCTTTGCTATTGTTCTTATAGATCATACAGGTCATGCAACATCCTTGTTGGATGCCTATCTGTCTTGCTTCATAACACCGTGGCTATTAGCCATCACCACAGATACCTATTAGAAAGAGTTCCTTGGTTTTCATTCTGTCTTTGCTATCTACATATTGATCTTTCTCAAGTGAGGCCTCTGCATTATCTCTAGAAAAGGAGAAGCTACATACTCTAGCATGAGGAATTGAAACATTCATGCAGCCCAGAGGGTTCAGGATAATCTGGAGGTTCAAGATTTCCAAGCACAGAAACACAGATATTTTTGTTCCTGGTCTCTGTGTCTCAGTCCTTTATCAGGGCTCTATGTTTGGCATAGAAGAACTGCTGGGTCTGTGATTTTAGCATTCTTTGGAATTTAACTTTCACAATTAGATTTTGCACATGATTTTCAATAGTCTTTTCTCTGGCTATAGGCAATCAGAGCCTCTTTAATGCTGTTTAGAATAATCTGACTTTCACATCCTGAAGTTGGTTGAATTGTGTCCTCAGAAAGATACGTTCAAATCATAATTCCCAGTATCTGTGAATGTGACCATAATTGGAACAAGAGTCTCTACAGATATAATCAAATTAAAATAAGGTCATACTGAATTAGAGTGGGCCCTACAGCCAATGACTAGTGCCTTTATGAGAAAAAGAAGATGGAGGTTTGGAGACACAGACACAGACAGACACAGAGGGAAGAAGGCCATGTAACAATGGAGGCAGAGATTGGAATAAACCAAACTGCAAGCCAAGGAAACATCAAGGATTTCTGGCAACCACCAGAAGCTAGAAAGAGGCAAGAAAATATTCTCTCCCAAGTCTTTCAGATGAGCAAGGACTTGCCAACATCTTAATTTTGGAACTTCTAGTTTCCAGAACTGTGAGAGAATAAATTTCTGCTAGTTTAAGCCACCCTGGTTGTGGGGTGTTATTATGGAAATAAAAAAAAAACTAATATACATTCTTAACTTTATAATTATATAATTATTACTGTCTCACATCTTTTAAATGGTAGAGTGTGGGAACCTAATCTTCTGCACGCGAGAGTCAATAAATAGGATGCCATGCCACAAGGAATGGGATTCTTATTGCTCTGTGCCTGGGGAGCTATTCAATTTCTGAATCCCATCCTTAGGATCTGCTTTCTAGAACAAATTATGATATCAATTATTTTAGTTTGAATTCTCCCAGAAGTTGACTTTGAAATAAGGGCTTAGGTGCATGTGACTTATTTAGTAAACAGTAGTAGGGGTGTAAGGAAAGTAACAGCTACCACTGTGGACAAGTAGAGCCTAAGCCCAGTAGACAGACTCCAAGATCCAGTATGAAACACGCTTCTTGAATACCCCACCGGAGGTACAATGGAACTAGAGTATATTAATACCAATTCCTGTCTATCATTGTCGGAAGGTGTTCCTGGGGCATTTACCAGCACTTCTGAACCACTTGCATAGAAAAGTGAGGTCTAACAGCAAGTGAAAGCTCTCAGGCAAAGGAATTAGGCATTGACAGCTGGTGTGCAATAAAGTGATGATGACAAGGAGCTATGCTGACATGCTGATAGCCTTGGCCACACCAAAATATATTATGATGTGTATGCAAGAAATAAAACCATAAACATGAATAGAAAAATGATTATCACAAAATGGGTGTTTTGAATATTCTTTAATAGATATGAATTACGTATTTATTTTTTTACTTTGTAACCTTTTCTACAAAGTTTAGAGTTGTGGAGTATATGTGAGGATTTGCTTCATAAGTCAATTGTGTGAAGGTGAGGTTTGGGCTTCTAATGAGCCCTCTCTCACCTTGGCAGCCGATATGGTAACCAATCAGTGGTTGTGTGCCCCTTAACTCTTTTCCTTCCCTCCCTCCATTAACAGTGCCCAGCATCAACTGTTCTTGCCTTTGTGCTCATGTGCCTAATGATTGGTGACAGCATGTGGTATTCAGTCTTTTGTTTCTGTGATAGCTCACTCAAGAACAATGGTCTCCAGCTGCATCCATGTTGTTACAAAGGACATGATTTTATTGTTCTTTATGGCTGCACAGTATTCCATTGTTTATATGTACCATATTTTTTTTATCCAGTCTACTTTCGATGGGCATCTGGCTTGGTTCCATGTTTTTGTTATTGTGAAATAGTGATGTAATAAATATATGTCAGCAAGTATCTTTTTGGTAAAGTGATCTATGTTCCTCTGCGTATATTCCCAAAATTGTGATTGCTGGATTGTATGGTAGCTCAATTTTCAGTTATTTGAGAAGATGCCACACTGCTTTCCACAAAAGGAGAACTAGCTTACATTCCCACCAACAGTGTAGAAGCAGCCCCTTTCCTCGGCATTCTTGCCAACACCTGTTGGTTTTTTTGACTTTTTAATGATAACCATTCTCACCAATGTTTGGGGGTATCTCACTGTATTTTGAATTGCATTTCTATGATGATTAGTGAAGCTAAGCATTTTTTCATATGTTTGTTGGTTGCTTGTATGTCTTTCTTTGAGAGGTGTTTGTCCATGTGCATTGCTCACTTTTTAATGTGGTTTCCTGTTTTTTTCCTGTCAATTCATTTGAGTTCCTTATAGATCCTAGATGTTAGGCTTTTGCCAGATGCATAACTTGTAAATATTTTTTTCCTTTCTGTGCGTTGTCTCTTTTCTCTCTTGATGGTTTCTTTGTTGTGCAAAAACTTTTTAGCTTGCTAAGTTCCCACCTGTCAATTTTAGATTTTGCTGTATTTGCTTTTGAGGACTTGGTCATGAATTCATTGTCTACTCCAATGTCTAAGAGGGTGCTCCCTAACTTTTCTTCTAAGATTTTTGTAGTTTGAGGTTTTACATTTAAGTCCTTAATGCATTTTGAGTTAATTTTTGTATATTGTGATAGGTAAGAGTCCAGTTTTCATTCTTCTGCATGTGGCTAGCCAGTTTTCCCAGCACCATTTGCTTAATATGGTTTTATTATGGATTATTTAATTTGCTCTAATTATAGTCTGGATTTGCACAAGTGGTTTTTATCTGACACCTCAAACTATTGAAGAATTCATTGTGTTTTAAAAATTAATGGACTACATTGTTGAATACCCAATTTGCTGATTAACAACTTAACTAGCAATCTAATTTTTAAGCCCATGTGTTTTAAATATAGACTTTGCTGCTTGTTATATGGCCATGCTTCCACTTAATTTAGCACATTTATTCTTGAATTCTGAAGCTATAAGTCTTATAATCCATATTATTGACAAGTCTTTCCTTCCATTACCACATAATTCATACTATGAAGAGAAAAATAAATGAGCTGTATTCCCAAGCAGGTTTGCCTGTGTGAACTAACTCTTCTCTCTCATAATAAAAATGTAATATTCTAGATATATGTTAGATAGATATAGTTATTTGTGCAATTATTGAATACAATTACATTATTAAGACCGGTTGATGATAGTAATGATGATAATACCTGCATAGCATTTTATTATTTGCTAGCCAGTGTTCTATACACTTTCCCATATATCTCACTTAATGTCCACACTAACCTGATGAAGTAGATTGAATTTTGTCCCTCTTTTACAAATGAAGCAATCGAGACATGGAAGGTTTAAGTAACTGAATCAAGATTACAGAGTCAGGAATAATATGTATTAGAAACACAAGTTGGATCAGTTTATGCCGAAAAAGGATCCATGTAACCAGAGCACAGAAAGATCCATGTAACCAAAAGCACAGAAAGGTCAGGGAGAGTAATGACATCAGGAAAAAGGTGATTCACAGCCTTGAATACTAAGATCATTCTGTCTCTTTTCTTTTTTTAGTATGTTAGCTCCATTTTTTTTTTCAGATCAATTGTCCCCATGAGGCTGGACCCATTGATATAGGTAGCTTCAGTTTTAGTCTTAGGTCTGATATTAGAAGAATCTTCCTTCTCCAGTAGAGGAGGAAATCTTAATGGGCCAACTTAGACCCTGCATCTATTTTTGTAATGAAGCTTTACTGGAACACAACCATGCTCATTCTCTTACATTTTGTGTAAGACTGCATTTGTGCTACAAAGGCTGAGTTGAAGTTGCAACAGAAACCATACAGTTTGCAACACCTAAAATATTTACTATGAAGCACTTTATAGAAAAAGTTTCCAGGCCTTTGCCATAGTCAACCACTTTGGCAACTTGGTCATGGTTCTTCACATTGTTCCCACTTTAGTTGAGTCAAGTGCATGGTTGTTGCTACATGTGTTGAGTTTGCCCTCCAAAATGTCTTCAAAAAGTTTACAGTATGATTCAGTCTCCCATCTGAATACTTGTGTTTTCAGAGGCAAGGTATTAACTAAGTGTAAATTTTATGTTATTGAAGCAAATATTTGCCATTAATGGAAAGACATAGTTCCATATATTCTTGCAAGCAATATCCAAGTGCTTTATTGGACCTGGGAAGATTACCACAAGTAGATGAAACAGAGTTGTTTTGTTACTAAGATATATGCAAATGGCTTGCTATACCAAGTGATACAATAAAGATAAGAGAAAATGTCATGCCCCTTGGAATAATCACATGATATTTGAAAAGCAGTGAAAGGCTGACGTGACCAATCTTCATAAAGATATAATAATTCAAACTGTCTACTACTGTCTACTACTTTTGAAAAAGAAGATGGCATGTGATTCAATTGAGAGAAAACAATGCAATGCTAAGTTTAGTCAAAAAGGAAGACACCAGCATCAAATTTTGCATTCTAGATGTCAGCGCCTTGTAAAGACATTCCAGAGGCAACAGTGGAACATGTTTAAGAAATGTTTCATTGCCAATGTTCTTGATAGCTCAGAGGACAACATTGCATGGAAACAGAATTTTGATGACTCTGAGTCTTCAGTTCAAAAATTGGTTCAGGCAGGTTGGATTCTGAAGGTAAAATTATAAGAATTTCTTTGTCGGTTTAATTCTCATATTTAAATACATAAAATAATTCTACAGCCCATGGTTCAAGGAGTAATTTAGACTTTCAAGCCTTATATTTTAAGAAATATATTCCAAAAGTCTATAGCTGCTATACATAGTGACTCTGCTGATGAATCTGGGCAAAGTAAATAGAAAACTTTCTGGAAAGAATTTATCATTATAAGTGACAATTTGTGGTTCATGGGAGGATGTCAAAATACCAACATTAATAGAATTTTGGAAGTTGATTCTAACCCTCATGGATGACTTTGAGGGGTTCAAGACTTCAGTGGAGGTAGTAACTGTAGATATGGTGGAAAGGGTAAGAGAACTCAGAAGTGGAGCATGAAGATATAACTAAATTGCTGCAATCTTATGATCAAACTTAAAAAGATGAAAAGATGCTTCTTACAGATGATTCAAGAAAAGAAAGTGATTTCTTGGGATGGAATCTACCACTGGTGAAGATGCAGTGAACATTGTTTAAATTAAAATAAATCATTCAGAGTATTACATAAATACAGTTGATAAAATAGTGTCAAGATTTGAGAGGATTTCTTCAATTTTGAAAGAAGTTCTACCATGAATAAAATTCTGTCAAATAGCATTGGGTACTGCAGAGAAATATTTCGTGAAAGAGTCAGTTGATGCAGCAAACTTTATTGTCTTAGTTTAAGAAATTGCCACAGCCACCCCAAGTTTCACTAGCCACCACCCTGATCAGTCAGCAGCTATCAACATCAAGGCAAGGCCCTCCACCAGCAAAAAAGATTACAACTAATTGAAGGCTCAGATGATTGTGAGTAGTTTTATCAATAAAGTATCTTTTACTTAAAATGGGTACATTTTTAGACACATACTATTGCACACTTAATAGGATACAGCATAGTGCAAACATAACGTTTACATTCATTGGGACACCAAATAATTTGTATGGTTTGCTTTATTGTGATATTTGCTTTGTTGTGGTGGTCTGGAACTCAACCTGTACTGTCTCCAAGTTATGCTGATACTCATGACCCCTGTTTTTTGGTGCTTCCTTATGTATAGTTCTCTATACATAGTCTTTTATATTCTTAGTTTTTGTTTTAAAGCCATTTAGACTTAGGAAAAAAGTTGAAAGAATAGTTCAAAAAACTTCTGAATATCCTTTACCCAGATCCACCAACCACCAATTCTTCGCATGTTGGCTATGCAATTCTCTTTTTTTCTTAATATATTTCTTTTTTTCTCACACTGTACTAGGTATATACATTCATGATATTAAAGGTATGTATATATGTACACATGCCAATTATATACATATATACATACAATATATAAATATGATATATTCTAATATTATAAATATATATATTATATAAGTTATATAAACATGTTTTATGCTTTTAAGAAACTATTTGAGAATAATTTAATAATAAAAAATATATTTTTAGTATATATTTCCTGGTGAAAAAAGGACATTCTTTTAAATGACACTGTACAATCATCAAAATTAGGAAACAATATCAGTACAATACTATTTATGTAAGCTGCAGTCCTTTTACACTTTTGCCAGTAGACCCACAAATGTTCTTTATGGTATTTTTCCTGGTCTTGGATCCAATCAAGGATCATAAATTTCATTTGGTTGACGTGTCTTTTTTGTCTTCATTAAACTGGAAGTATCCCTCACCCTTTAGTGTTTCATGGCACTGCAATTTTTGAAAAGCATAGACTAGTCAGTTGCAGAACATCTCCTAATTTGGGTTTGCCTGATGCTTCCTCATGAAAATATCAGATTATGCATTTTGGACAGAAATATGTAAAATTCTCCTTACTTTATATCATATGACCCTGTGCCCTCGTCCCAGGATATAGATGGTTATCTGTAGAGCAGCCAGTGTTTTATTAGAAAGCATGGAATGAGAGTTCTGTCAATCAAGTTTCATCTCACTGGATTACAAGTGAGCCAATCAGACACTTATTCTTCAGGAATCAGATTGAAAAACATGCAAGAGAAAATTGGGCACAGCAAGAGCAATAGAAGGCAAAGGAGAGACTAGCTGAGTCACACTCCATGGCAGAACACCAGAGTGGAGATTAAAGATTGCCAGTTTCTCAGCAGACAATTATTAGAGTTGTTGGGACACCAGAACCTCTTTCAAATCTAATGGAACAACTCTTGTATTTTAAAAAACATTGTGGTTCTACGTAAGGCCTGGCTGTGCAGTTGTCTCTGTTTTATGTAAACCTCTAAGTAATTGAGATAACATAATTGTATTAGAGAGCTACATCAAGAATCAAAATGACTTAAATAGATGTAGACTATGGCTTGTAGGCTCTTATAATATAAAATGGTGATGTCAATGATGATGTCAATGATAGAGGAAATTAATCAGAATTTCCACATTTTAATTGGGTTGTCTTTTTATTGTTGCATTGTAAGGGTCTTTTATGTATTCTGGATAGTAGACCTTTATCAAATATATGACTGGCAAATATTTTTTCCATTTGGTGGATTGTCTTAATTTCTTGATGGTGGTCCTTTCTAAATTTTTATGAGGTCCAATTTACCTGTTTTTTATTTTTGTTGCTTAAAAACAGAGGTAAGAGTCCAGCTTCATTCTTCTGCGTGTGGATATCCAGTTGTCCTTGTACCATTTGTCAAATGAATCAGTTGAAGCAGATGAAGCACCATTTCCCCATAGAATGATCTTGGCATCCTTGCCAAAAACCAATTAATAGTAGATGTATAGGTTTGTTTTTGGACTTTCAAGTCTATTATATCTGTCCACATATTTCTCTTTATGCCAGTACCACACTGTTTTGCCCACAATGGCTGTGTGTTAAGTTTTGAAATTGGAAGATGTATGTCCTGCAGCTTTGTTTTTCTGTTTCAAGATTATTCTGACTGTTCTTGGACCCTTGAATTTCCATATGAATTTTAGAATTTGGCTGCCCACTTCTTCAAAATAGGCAGTTGGAGATTTGCATTACATCTGTCAAATAATTGAGGGAAGATTGTTATCTTTCATTTCTTGAGATCTTCAATTTCTTTCATTTATTATTTAGATCTTCAATTTCTTTCAATAATGTTTCAATAATGTTTTGTGGTTTTTAGTAAAGTCTTACATTTCTTTGGTTAAATTATTGTTAGTTTTATTGTCAGAAATACAATTAATTTTGTATTCTGCAAATTTATTAATTTATTTATTAACTCTAATTTGTGGAAAGATGTTTTACTTTAAAGAAAAATTAAAACCATATAATTTGTCTCTCACATTTGTGCCTCATCACAGTTAAACACATTGAAATAGTTCTGGTTTTTGCAAAGGAATAAAGGACTAAAAGCCCTCTCTTTTTTCTCTCTTTGGATAAGAGCTAAATGACTTTCTATCACTTCACTTTCCATTCTCTTCAAGGACTCACAAGGCACCTAGTGGCCTCATAGAAGAGACACTCAGTTATTAAGATTTCTATTTTTATTTTTGTGCATATTTTACAAAATACTTATGAAAATGTCAAAATTCTATGTTTTCTAACAGGCAAGACTTCAGCCAGAGTTTTAAAAGGACCAAATTGAGATAAATTGACTTACATTTCTGAAATTTAGCAGTCTATACCCATGCCAAATCAAACTAAATGAAATCACTCAAGGTAAGAAAGAAACTGATTCAAAGTGGAAATATGAGTACTGGAAAAGGAATAGTAGCATTATAAGGATCTTATTAAACATTTGCAGCTAAGTAGATTCTTGAGAAATACAAAAAGTTGGCCAGGCACGGTGGCTGAAACCTGTAATCCCAGCACTCTCGAGGTCGAAGCAAGAGGATTAACTGAACCTGCGGATTCAAGACCAGCCTGGGCAACATGGTGAAACCTCATCTCTACAACAAATTAAAAAATTAATTGAGCATGGTAGTGCACACCTATAGTTCTGGCTACTTAGAAGGCTGAGGCAGAAGGATCCCTGGGGTCCAACTGCACTCCAGCCTGGGTGACAGAGTGGGACTCCAACTCAAACAAAGAAAAGAAATACAAAAAGCTGCTCTCAAATGATAGAATACTGTCTATATTTACATGTTCAACTCAAGTAGATAATAAAAACACAACTTTTACATAAAAACCTCTCTTTTAAAAATATGAACTTAAAAGCACAATTTGAATTTCCATCTAAAAAATGAAATGAAAAGCCTGAATCTAAAGTAACTTGTAGAGTGAGTTTTGTACTTTAAATTCATATATATCTTCTAGAGTGTCATCTATCTATCTATCTATCTATCTATCTATCTATCTATTATCTATCTATCATCATCATTTATCTATTCATCCATCCATTTATCTACAAGTCATTTATCCATCTATCTTTATTGATCTACAGTAAATCTAAGGGTGGTTAGTACATTTTTTGCTTAAAAAGAGATACATCTGTCCACTTTACATTTAACCTTCCTTTAGCCATCTACACATATGTTTAGGCCTTTGCCCTACTCCCTTCTTCAGAAAGGTGGACAGCTTTCATAATATTTCTTGTGAATCTGAAACTTCCTCCTACTGTTTTTGGTTCCCTCATATGAATGACTGCATTACAATTTAAAAATATTTGCTGCCCTTTTTATTAAAGAGCTTTATATTTTCCTGGATCATTGAATGACAAGTTGGCCATGTGGCTTACTTTAGCCAATAAAATATGAGTGTGATTGCCTTGCATCACTTCAAAGCAAAATCTTTAAGAACCATTTTTCTCTTTCCATATTGTTCCAATGAACCACAAAATTCCAGCTAGAGGCTTTAATCCACGAAGGCCCTGCAGTGAATATGATGTGATATAGCCAACCAAGGAGAACATGTGATATGACTGAGACATAAATCTCCTGTGGTCGTAAGTCATGGATATTTTGGTGATATCTGTCACCAAAAAATAACTTAACCTTGACTGATACACCTAGTTTTTTAGCTTTTTCCAAAAAGTTACTTGAAGAGAAAAAGAATATAGTGGGAAATGATTTACTGTTTGGAAGATGGGAGGAGATATTCCTTTCAAGTAAAGGTGTATGTCCTGGCTTTCCCTTGGCTTGGGAGGTAAAGGACAACTTTAACGTCAATCACCACCAACTACTAGGTCCCTGGCAGAGGCAGAGGGCTGCCTATCTGGAGGGTAAAGTAACATATAATTAGGATGATTCAACTACTGAGCATATAAAACATGGTTTGTACTTTAGTGTAAAGTCCCAAAGATGCTCTTCTTTTCTTGGACATGGGTAACTTGGAAAAAAATGTTGCATAATGAATTCCCTTACTCTCAAAGGTTTTAAGACTGTTCTTTGAACAGTATCCTAGGATGGTATAGTTTGGACATTTGTTCCCTACAAATCTCATGCTAAAACGTGATTCCCATCATTGGAGGTTGGACCTGGTGGGAGGTGTTTTGGTCTTGGGGCCAAGTCCCTCATGGCTTGGTGCCATCCTTGCAGTAATGATTGAGTTTTTGCTCACTCTATTAGTTCCTGCTGAGAGTAGGTTGTTTAAAAGAGCCTGGCACTACCTCCTTCCTCCCTTGCTCCTGCTCTTGCCATGTGACATGCCAGCTCCCCTTGCCTTCCGCCACAGTAAAAATTTCCTGAGGCTTAATCAGAAGCAGAGCAGATACTGGAACCATGCAGAACCATGAGTCAAATAAACCTTTATACATTACCCAGCCTCAGTTATTCCTTTATAGCAATGCCAAATGAACTAAAACACTGGATAATACTACTTCTTGGCATATTCCAAGGAGAAGAGTAGGGTTCAAAATGCTGATTATATGTGGAACCATCACCTTCAAAGAATAGTAGGAGATATTATGAAGAAGCCTCTATGTCTGTTATTCACCAAACTAATATATCACTGATATTTATTTTCTTGAAGTAAATTACTCTTCTCAGTTGTGGATTGTGCAGGCTCTGGTAGATGTATCATCTATTATGTTACCACATACTTAGACCATCAAGAAAAGGAGTAAGGATAACATGTACGGGAACAAAAGAAAGCATGTCTCTTTGATAATCCTTCATGTTTCAGGAGTCTACATTTGTAGATGAAAATAAGTAAGTAATAAACATTAAAATTGGTTTTAGAAGAGCCTCAGTTTCTTTGTATATCAAAGAGGCTGAATCGCAGAGGTCTTTCTGGCCCTTTAAAATCTGTAGTTCTAAATACAATAGTATTTTCTTAAATTTTTAAATTCCAGAGTAATGTAATACAGGTAACTATATTAACATGACTAAACATTAAAAACATTAATTTGCTGAAACAAATTATGTTTCCATTAATTCTATGGAAGAATTTCAAAAGTGAATCAGAATCAATTATTACCCCACCTGTGATGTGCAAACTGAATTAAGCCACAGAACATTTTTCAGGTAAATTTAGTGGTCCTGCAGTGTAGTCACTGCTGTGTAGTCACAGCTGGATATTTATCAAAAATTAAAAATTCTTGGAAATCAATCCTTTCCTCAGAGCAATAATAAATCACACCTTCTAAAAAGACTGTTACTGCATCCAAAGTTATTTACTTATAAAAAGAAATCTCATGTAACTAACCCAACACATCAAAAGCTGGATAACTTAATGATATTATTAACTGTATATTAGCTTTGCCATGATTGATATTGTTTGTCTGGTAAGCTTGTAGCGCCATGGACTCACACACTCCTGAAGGTAATAAGTGAGTCGATAGCAACAATTTAGTGTGCTGATTCCTGCTGTTGGGAAATAGCATACTTGAACTCATGTCTTCATATTAAGCTGAGGTATATGGAATGATTCACCTCTTGATTTTAAAAAGTTTGATATAAGCTCGTTGGACATTAAACACCCAAGACATTATTTTCCCCTTTTCTTTTTCAGTTATTCTTTATAGACCTACCATAACATGTTTGTCTCTTTAGCCCTTGACTTTATTATAAATTGGGATATGTGAAACATATGAGAGTAGGTGCATAGTTAGTCTAAAAATGTAATTGAGTAAAGCAAAATACATGTTTGCTATCTAATTATCTTAGAATAACAATTTCTGGGATCCTTATGCTTTGTTACTCCAAATTTACCTGCTTTGAGATTTTCTGCCTCTCTATTTATGTTGATGCAGGTTGCTGACTTGGAATACCAGCTTCCTCCCACATTCCTCTCTTTCTCGTTTTCTGCCTATCCTGAATTCCGGTTGCAAGCCTTCCATGATGTGATATCAGACCCTGCCTGTCCAGGTCTTTTGATGCTTCCATCCTCTTCTTTTATGATACCTTGTTTGGTATCATAAATACCTTGTTTGGTCAGTCATTCTTGTGTGGCAAGTAATTTAGTATTGTAAAATTTTTAACAATTATACTTTTGTGCTGTCATGCATCTTTTCATGTGTTTTAATCTCCAGCAACTATGCTAAAAAGTATATCCAATGTTATATACTTCAAAAATGCAAATTGATTGGCTTATGTAACATAGCTGCCTTTTCGGGAAGAATTTGAAATAATGGAAAGGTTGGTCTTCTCATCCGCCACAGCAAAGTGCAAATCAGTACCTATTGTAGGCTAAGGGGAACAAATCTTCCTTCTCAAAATTTGTGGAAATTATGTTTAAGTGCATTTTATGTTGAAAACTAGGAGTTCAAAACTCAAATAACTTAAAGGGGCCACTCAAGCTGGTATAATAGTTCACTTGCTTTTTTTGTGTGACTTTACTGAGATACAATTCACATACCATACAAATAATCCATTTAAAATATAAAATGCAATAAGTTTTAGCATATCAAACTTGTGCAACCATCACCAAATCAATTCTAGAACATTTTTATCACCTTCCCAAAGAACCCCATACTCTTTACCAGTTACTCCCTATGTCCCTCCAATCCCCACTCTACCCCCATATCCAATCCTAGGTATTGACTGATTTACTTCCTGTATCTATAATTTGCCTATTTTGAATGTTTCATATAAGTGGGATCATATAATGTGTTGTCTTTTGTGTCTGGCTTCTTTCACTTAGCATAATGTTTTCAAAGTTCATCCATATTGTAGCATGTATTAATACTTCATTCCTTTTACTGCCAAATAACATTCCATCATATGTATATACCACATTTTGATGATGTTCATCATCAAGTGATGAACATCTAGATTATTTCCAATATGGGCTAAATAATGTTGCTGTGACCATTCAAGCCTTTGTGTAGACATATGTTTTCATTTCTTGTGGAGAAGTGGAATGGGTAAATCACGCGATACCTCTTTAACCTTTTGAGGAGCTGTCAACTTGTTTTCAAAGTGACTGCACTATTTTGCATTGTCACCAACAATAAATGAAGGTTCCAATTTCTCCACATCCATGCTATTTTCTTTAAACAAACAACAACAAAAAGCCCTCTTGAGGAGAAAGGATAAATAGCAACTTGACTTCAGATTGGGGGAGATAATTTGAGTCGTAGACACTGGAGTGTCAGGAATTCAAACCCACACAAAGGGGAGGCAGCCTCTACTCAGTTTTAGCCCACCGTGCCTTGAAGTTTGTGTGGTTCCTTCTTGCCAAATCTAGTTTTTCGAGTAAGGACAAAATTTACATATTTGTATGAAATTCTTCAATTTTTAATTTTGGCAATTAGTTAAATAAAAGGTCATGTATGTCTGTCAAGTGATGTCTGCTGTTTTTTGCCCACTACAGAGAATATCAGTAGTTTCTAAGATCACAAACTTAATGGTATAAAAGACACTGGTGTTACTTCCTTCCGAGGAAGCAACAGTTTCTACAATGCTGCCATCCAGTAGAACTTCCTTCCTTTTCCCCCATGGGGTGACTGCCAATTTTGCAAGTTGTTTTTTGGTGGTGGTATAGAAACCTCCTGTGAATAGCACCTCATTCCAATTGATCACATTTCTACCCAAAATTTAAATAAAGTGTGCTAAATCTGATTTTTTAAAAAACCATTCCCCCCACCATAGCCTTCTCTGCTCTCCCTTCAAGGAAGAAAGCATTATAATTTTTGTTTAGTGTTTCACTCAGAGTTCCCTTAGCCACAGAAGGACTGTTAGGTTTCTGTAGAATTTGTCTTAGCAAAGTGCAGAATCCCCCACACGGCTGAGCCCCAAAAGCAGACAACAATCATCATAGCAAATTTATATAAAGTGTAGGTTTCTTTCCTAAATCCAGTTATATGCATCTGTATTTGTCCATTCTGATATATATGATCTGACTACAGCTGCAATTTTGCTGAGGGTCTGTCCCAATGTATAAAAATGTTGCGGTCTGCCACACTGAATTTAAACAGCTCATTGATATTTTTACACTTTTGGAGTCACAACTTTAGCTCCTCAGGGAGAAGGAAGTACAGTGGTGAAACGTACCACCCCTGGGCCTTCGCAACCCCTGTGACTTTATATAGATTTGTGCCTACGGCACTAGCCTTGCAAAGGAGCAGGAATTTCATGGGGGGAAAAGGGTATCCAGAACAAAAGTTCTGGCAAGTGGAGTGTGCACTGAGCTTCAACTGTATAGTGCCCGAGCTGCACCACTATATGCTGTGTCCCTGGCTAAAGAAGATATTGGATCAGAAATTCCTGGGTGCAAATCTTGGCTCTGTCATTTGTTCACTGTAAGGCCTTAGGCAAATTAGTTATTGTCTCAAAAACTTGGAGTCGCCTTCTGTATAATGGAAATCATAACTATGACATAGAAATGTTGAAAGGATGAAATAAGATAAAATATGTAAGGCTGTGCACACTGGCTCATGCCTATAACCCCAGGTCTCACCATTATGTTGTCCAGCCTGGTCTTGAACTCCTGCCTCCCAACGTGCAGCACTTTGGGAGGCAGGAGTTCAAGACCAGGCTGGACAACATAATGGTGAGACCTTGTCTCTACAAAAAATAAAAAAATTACCTAGGCATGGTGGCACACCATGTAGACCTAGATGCTTAGGAAGCTAGGGAGAAGGATTGCCTGAGCCCAGGAGGTCGAGGTTGCAGTGAGCAAGGATTGTGCCACTGTACTCCAGCCCAGGCAATACACAATAGAGTGAGACCAAAAAAAAAAAAAAAAAGATAAAGTTTGTAAGACAGCCAGCACATGGTAGCAATCGGTGCAATAAATGGAAAGTTTTTATGATTATGATTATGCATTGGTAAGAAAAAGTATCCAAGCTTACAACAAAGTAGCAGGTTAACTGAAGGTCCTGCATGCTGAAGTACTATTCTACAGGCCCACTAGAGAAATTATTTCATTCTTTATAAGATTATTCATGCCTTGGTTTATTTTACTATTTACTATTGATTAGGTCAGCTTCTAAATTAATGTGGAAAATCTTGTAGATGTGTATCTGTTAAAGATGCGAGTGATTCCTATCTGGTAGAATAGATAAATCCAAAGGTTACAGTTTAATCACTCAGTACGAAGTTAATCAATTTTGTATCTAACTTAGTAATCCTTGCCTAGCATTTTTTTCAGTGCCTACATGTTATATGCTAAATTATCTATGAATCTGCTTTACCATCCTGCTGATTTCCTCATTATTCTACATACATGAGAATCATTCTGGAAAACTGTACTTTGATGAGGCCCTTAGTGCAAGCTTAGATAAGTGTATATCTGAATAAGTAGCTGGTTATATTAATAGTAGTTAAATATGGCTACACAACCACTCCCATGCTATTTTGCATTTCTGAGGAATCTATAAATTCCTAGTAAGAGCTAGAGATTTGGGGAAAGCCCAGGATCATTACTCAGCTCCTGCTGTATCCTTTCTTGTACATTGAAGGTCAACAGGGTTTCACTGAAGACTTATTTCCAGTTACCACCAACCTCTGCCTTCCCCTTTGGCTCTCTTCCTTCAGCTCATGGTGATGTAAAAATACCCAAGCTCAACTTTTGTCTGCACCCCAGTTTTACATTTAAAATATTTTAAATATAATAAATATACAATGGTTAGAAAAAATAAGGAAAGGGTGAACTACAGAGAATTCAAGTTCTTAAAAAGTACTTGTCAGGTTTGCCCCAGCCCACCATCTCCATTCTCTATTTAAGTGTAAATGAACCAGCTCTGCTTTCAGCCAACCTCTTTACTTTTTCTCAAACTCTTTGCAAGTTCCCTTGGGAGTTTCAAATCTTTCCTTCCATCCACCATTCTTTTATTCCTAGGGGTTGAGTTGTCAAGCTCTCTACCCTCTTTGAGAAAGGTGTTAACTAGCCTGCCATTCAAGTTACTCAGGTCTAGGAGGATCTTTTTACATCTGAAGGAATCTCTAAACTGGTGTCTCTAACCTTGAGGTCCAGTCACCTGGCTTGGCCCTCAACTTTACCCAGGCAAAGTCATTTTAGGTCATTGCCTAACAGAACTTGAATGACCTCTTGAGTAGAGGTTCTCTACTGAGAAGCAAAGGGAGGAAGTGTAAGTTTTACAATAATGAAGCAGGGGTGAGATGTGTAAGGGAAAGGACAGTTCAATATCTTTTGAAAGGGCATATGCTTCATTGTAATTGCATACTTGGAGTGTTTTAAAAAATAATATTTTTATAGTATAAATTGCAAAGAAAGGATGACAAAACAGGCTGGTGGGGGTGCACTGAAGATGTGGCACTTAACTATGGGGGGATGGGTGGATGTGAAGTTATTTGAATCTACTAGAGATAGTAGTATTTTATGTGTATCAAAAAAGGACATCCATTTCTATAATAGTTGAGAAATGTGAAATATTTGGGCAAAGCCTGGGTATAGCTTATATCCTTCTATTGCTCCAGATTCCCAAAGGGGTTTCAAGTAGCCTAACCTACTGTTTTGCATCCCAGAAGAAAAAGTTAGCTGTAACATGCAAAAGTTTCTAAGCTGTATTCAAACTTTCTCTAGAAGTTTTTTTTTTTAAGCAACAAAATTGGAAATAGTATATGTGGCAAATTTACCTTTCTGTTGAGTAATAAAATAATACAACAGTACCTGAACTATTTGGATGAAATAAGGCTTACATCAGTAAGTATGTGTATACATAGGCAGTATTATAAGGAGAGATTTACGGTAATACATTGACTAGTGAAAGATTGCTTCAGAAAACATAAATCACCAGAGTTCCAAGTGATACTTTCCCTGAGGGGGCTACAAAAGAATTTACATGTGAATTGGATCCTGAAATGCTAAGTTTGAATTTATCACTCACCTTCCAATACATTTTATAGTCATAGAAAAGATAGCACTTTAAAATCCAATGACAACAAATTGGTTTGGTATTTTTAAAATTGTTTTCAGAATTATGTTACTCTACTGAGTTGATTCTTACTCTAAATTCAGCTTGTCCCCATAGCATCAAGAATCTGACCTCAAATGAATGTCATAAATAATCCATTTTAATAAATACCATGATTCTTTGAAATGTAAAAACAAATCTCATATGGAGAGCCCAACAGGGAAAAAGATTTGGAACTAACACAGCTTAATAACTGGTAGCATTCTTCACCTTGGCTTCTTAAATTTGTGTTTTCATTGCCAACAAATAGGTATAAAAGGTATAAAAATTAGATTTCTAGAACCTGCAGCCAAATCCTCTTTAAATAACAAGATGTTTATGTCTTTACAGACTCATTGATCAGTTTAGACTGTTACTCATGATTCCTCAGTTCCATAATTCCTAAGACTGAAGTTAGTTACAAAAAATGATTACAAAAAGTTATTTTTTAAATTAAGAACTGATGGAGAATAACATTTAAATATGCTAGGATTTAAGTGCATTCTACAAAATATTTTCCTTATCCGAGTCATATCTATCTATAAGCTGAATAGACAGACGCCTTTCAGCACCTGGCATAGCCCCTTCCTTGCTGTGGGCTGTTAATTGGACCGTTCTGTGCCTTAGTTACCCCACATCTAAAAATGGGGATAGCAACTGTAGTTACCTCATAGGAATAATGAGAGATTTAAATAAGATAATACAAGTATGAAAAATATGTGCCCAGTACATAATGGCTCAATGACTATTATCATGTTTAATATATTCAAAGGATTGACCATCAAGGTATGATTGAGGCTTTGAAATATATCCTTTAAGCCATATTTTGGTATATTTTCTCTTTTCCAGTTGCATTTTACTTGGTACACAATGTAGCTATCAATATTATACCACACTTAAAGCCATGCCATGAAATAGGCAGTTATATATTTTGTTTCGGGGCTTAGGAGGTTACTTCTTCCAATGATTAAACTTATTTAGCGTATTTATGTTTGGAGAGGAGAAAATTTAAACAAATCTGTTGAACAAATATATTGTTTTCATTTTCTGCTATTATTTTATCTACAGAGTGGGCAGAACTCACTTTGGAAGAGCTGGTGGGAATAATGCCATTTGGAAAATATACAATACAAGCAGCATGACAGAACATGAGACAGCCCTAAACTGTTAGCTCCTGGGTTCTGAAGGAAGGAGGTTCATTGGAATCTTAATTCCATTGTAGACAAACAGTCTTCTTTGCATGGCCACATGACTCCTATTTTCCTAAAATTACGCTAAGACTATCTTGTAACAGCAATTTGAATAAACTGACCCACATGCCACTGTGATTTAATGTCTGATTTACCACTGAATCGGATGTATTTGGCCAGCCTTGCTATGTTCACATTTTTCTTGGTGTTTATCCTTAAGCTTAGCAACCAACCAAACTTTGAGTGGAATATCAATATTTTAGAGTGAAGTGCACTACTAGTTTACTAATTGTTCCTCAGAAACACTGAGTTTGTATAATTTACATTCTTATACTTCTTTCTGCTTTACTTATGATATTTGTAATACATAAAATTTTGGCTTTTCCCCCTCTTTTCGCAAACTTCCAAATACTGGTAAAAATGTGTCTTTGTGTGTCTTTAATTCACATAATTAGTGAATATACAAAGGTCAGAACACAAGAATAATTTTGTTAAAGAATCAAAAAGTACCAAAGACGTGAATAGGAAGTCTCTCCCCGTCTCACCATCAAGATGTACTTTTTTTTTTTTTTTATAGAGCTATAAATTTGTTTATTGACCTAAAAATGTTTTAAGTTGAAAAAACTACCGACTTTTATTGAAAACAAGTATTAAACAAAGGCTTTAAAATTCTGTCATTAAAAAAACCCATGTATTATATTATAATCACAGAATTGCAATTTTGTTTTGACCTTGAAAAACGACTTGAAAGTATTTACTCCAAAGTTATTTTAATACATACTAAAAATATAGTCGTTTTTGGGGAAAAAAAAAAATGTGACCATGTGTCTTTCCAGGCAAGGGGAAGGTAATAAATATTTTGCATCAGCCTTGGGTCCTGAGTGATGCCTCTTCCACCCATCAGGGAAACTTTAGAGCTGGTAGGGTCTTGAAAGATCATTATTTTAGACCCTCATTTTACAGATAAGGAACCGGAGACAGAGAGTAAGCGACTTGGTTAAGATCTGGAGCCCTCCAGAGACCGGGTCCCAGATCTTCCCCCAGCTTCACTATTTGGGGACTGCCGTCGAGAGGCCATTCCCTCCTTTGTGGCCCTCATAAGGTTCATTTCGAGTGTCTTGGAAAGGTGACTGGACGATCGCAAGGCTTGGAAGTTTTCCTCCCTCTCCCCACCCCCGCTTCTCTTCCCTTTTTTCCGTCCGCCGCTTCCCCAGGGCCCCCGAAGAGAACTCGGCCGCCCGCGGGGCTGCGGAGCAGAAGGCGGCGGCTGGTGGCTCCGGTGACCCTCCCCGCGGCCCCAGGTCGCGGCTTTAAGGAGGCCCGTAGCCCAAAAAAGGCGCAGGCCCGCACGTGGCCCCGCCGGTGCCGGGCCCCCTCGCCGCCGCCCAATCGCCGCGGCCGCCTGGCGCTCGGGCCGCGAGTGCTGGTCGCGGGGACACCGGGCTTCGGAGACGCGCAGCCCGCCGCGCGCCATGCGGTTCCGGTTCGGGGTGGTGGTGCCACCCGCCGTGGCCGGCGCCCGGCCGGAGCTGCTGGTGGCGGGCTCGCGTCCCGAGCTGGGGCGCTGGGAGCCGCGCGGCGCCGTGCGCCTGAGGCCGGCGGGCACCGCGGCGGGCCCGGGAGCGCTGGCGCTGCAGGAGCCGGGCCTGTGGCTCGGGGAGGTGGAGCTGGCGGCCGAGGAGGCGGCGCAGGACGGGGCGGAGCCGGGCCGCGTGGACAAGTTCTGGTACAAGTTCCTGAAGCGGGAGCCCGGAGGAGAGCTCTCCTGGGAAGGTACTGGCAGCCCGCGCCTGCTCCGGCCCGCAAGCCTGGCCTGGGCCTGCGCCCCGGCCCCGGCCCGGCCTGGCCCCGCAGGCCCCGCGGCGCTTCCCCGGGCGCTCTGCCCGCGTCCCTCTGCGTGCCCCGGGCGCCCCGGGCTGACCCTCCCCTGACGGCCAAGCTGCGCCGCCAGCCGCGCCTCCCTCCGCTCTCCGCCGGCTCCCTAGATGGACGCAGGGCTCCTGGGCCGCCTTCCCGTCCCTTGCGTCCTGGGACCCTCCGGCCTCGACCCCACACCTCCAGTCGCGTTTCTTTCCCACCACGGGGTGTCACGGCCCGTGTCCTTGTTCTTGGTCTCCCTCGCCCCCGGCCTCTCCGCCTCCGAGGCCTCCCTGCGCCCGGGCCTCGGCTGCTTGGCCGCCACGCCGCTGAGGGTGCCCGGCGCAACTCTGCCTTAATTGCTTTGTGTGCCCTCATTTTCTTGCCCTAGTTCACCAAAAAATGATCCAACCGTTGAAACGAGCCTCTTCGCGAATCCTAGACTGCAACGTGCTACTTAACGATATAGAATTATTAATTTTTTTGAGAGTGAATTAATGGAAAGACGTTAAGTGATTCCCTTTTTGGATTTTTTTTCATCCCAGATACAGTATATGACAATTGAGACATGACCTGATTTTTTAAAAAAGTATTGAACAATATATGTTGGTTGTGGCAATAATAATAAAGAAATCCACGAAGTAAAAACTGACACTGTCTCTTCCACACAATACCTTAAGCACACTGCCCGCACACACTATATATGTGAAGTGTATGTATATATGCATACGTATTTTTATAAAGGTTGTATAATTTATAATCCTGAATCTTGCTTTTTATCACTTAACAAAACGTAGATACTTTTCTTTGTCTATGCAGATAGATAGATGGATATGTTTCTTTTTTAAATGGCAACAACATATTCTGAGTCTGCCAATGTGCACTTAGTTGTTTTTAATTTTCAGTTTTTCTCTGTTATACAAACTAATAGCTTAATTGGATCTTTGAGCATTTGAGAGTGTTTCTGTAGGGTGGATTCAGAGAAGTGAAATTATTAGGTTAAAATGTAGCTATATTTTACATTTCAATAATGACTGCAAAATTGTACTCTCAAAAGGTGATACCAGTGTCAGCTCCAGTCAACAGTGTTTGAATTTAGACAGGTCTTTCTTTAACTGAAATATGCAAGGTGGGAGGTTGGAGTGGGTGTGACTCAATAGTTGTCTAAGTCAATGAAATGAATGTCTTTTTAGAAGTTTACATGAAATAATGGGCCATTGATGATGTAAACAATTGGTAAAGAAGATGAGTGTACTGGAATATGTTCACATATTATCCTTGTTTCTCTTTTTGTACCCCATTGGGTTTTATAGTCTAGTAGCAGTAATTGTTTTTTTCTTTTACCATGCCAGAGTTAAAAGATACCCTCTTCAGTCAGTCCTTACTTTGCAAAGTATTACTATTAATAATAATATTGTAGAATTATTTTTTACAATATAATATCTGATCATTGTAATGACAATGTAAATAATGCAAAACAGTCTTCTGTTTCCCCAGTTCCTCTCTTTGCCTATTTTTAGCTTTTCTGATATTCCTCCCAAAGCTCTAAATAATTTGCTTGTGTTGCCATTTTTTAATGTATCACCTTAAACTTTTTTATTTTTAGTTTTTCTAATAGTTACCATATGTTGTATATAATTTTTTAAAATTAAAATTAGGCAATGATGCCTGCTGGATACACATAAAATTAAACATTGTACCTATTATGAAATATGAAGAATTTACCTTAAGTTCATTATCTCTCTTCTCTGCTGGTTTTTTATATTATTATTTTAAGTTGTATATATAAAACTGTTGATTTTATTATATAGAAAGTTTATCATTATAATCCTATTATATAGGAAGTTACTCATATGAGAGAATGAGAAAAATGGTTTACTTACACATCCCTCTCCTTCTCCTCATTTTACTTCATTATTTCTACACTACAAAGTTTTATATAATTTATATATTGTTTCCTAATTGATTCTGTGCCGTCTGGTTTTAGGATAATAGATTGATTCTAAGCATTGTAAGTTAACAAAGAGTGTTAGGAGAAGCGACTTAGCCAAGTGTTTGAGAGCAAGGATTCTGGAGCCAGGTGGCCAGGATTCACCAACCAGTGTGGGACTTGGGGCTAGTCACCTAAATGCACAGTGAGGCTGTTGAAAGGATTAAACTGCCAGTAAATGAACTTCACTTACTAGAATAGGACATATATTAAGAACTTAGACGAGAACATATGCTAAGTGTTAATAAAGGCTTGTTATTATTTTACTGTTATTATTAGAAAACCAAGCAGTGCAATTAAACTCTAGAAAAAAAGAAAAGAAAATTTTGTGACATGAAAGTTATGTCACTTGAAGGAAAAATTCCCTTTCCTGTACTATAAATGATGCTTACATTTACTTAAAATGATACTAGAGTTTGTTTTGCTTCATATTTGGGCTGCAGTATTCTTTCACAACTTACTTTAAAAATTGTTGTTAGTTTTTAAACAAAAGAATCACACTGATCCTCAACATTTCCTGGCTTAACTGCACTATTTGATGAATGCAAATTGCTTATTTTTTGAAAACTTTTTTTTTTCCTTAAAGAATTGGAATTCCTGCTCGAGTTGTCACTTATATGTACCTTTCTGAACACAGCTACAAACCTGAAACTTTAAAAAATAAATTGAACTTCTGTGTTAGTTGTACTATTCAGAGTTTACATATTTCTCTTTCTTGAATACCTTAATCATTTTATTGGATTATATTCTCAAATAATTCAAGAAATGGCAAATGAGGGATGAAGTGTCTGTCCTTAAATGCCTAAAATGTCTTTATTTTGCCCTCACACTTGATTGGTCTTTTGGTAAAGGATTATGGTCTTCAAATAATTTTCCCTTTGAAGGCTTTGTCTCAGTATCTCCTTGCACCCATTGTGGCTTATCACTCAAATGTCAAACTAAGCCCATTTCTTTGTAGGTAATCCTTTTTTCCTGCTATTTTGAAGCCTTTAAACTTTTCCTCATATTATTTTACCAAGATGTTTCTGAGTCTTCCTTGTTTATATCACTTGGCATTTGGATGGCTCTTTTTATTCCAGTATTGCTTTCACCAACTCAGGGAAATTTTCTGTTATTTCTTTGAGTATTTCCTCCTCTCTATGCATGCAATATATGTCTGTTAGCTGTATATCGTACATTCTGCTTATGTATTGAACATCTCTTAATTTTTCTCTCAAATTTTCCCACTTTTGTGTTTGTATAGATTTCATTGCCTGTGTTTCCCAGACCACGATTTGGTTTTTAATACTAGCTTCATTATTTTTTTGTCCTTACACTGAATTTTTCACTTTTGGCAATCATATTTTTAATCTCCAAGATTATTGTTATTCTCAGATTTCTACTTATTTTTTTCAGAGCTGCTGGTTTTTTATATATGGATATAATTTTCATTTGAACTTTTCTGAAGACAGTAAGTATAATTGTTTAAAAGTTGTTTTTGTATGCCGGGCTCGGTGTCTCAGCCTATAATCCCGTGCTTTGGGAGGCTGAAGTGAGTGGATTGCCTGAGCCCGTGGGTTCGAGACCCACCTGGGCAACTTGGCGAGACCTCATCTCTACAATAAATCAAAAATTAGCTGGGCGTGGTAGCACGCGCCTGTAGTTCCAGCTACTTGGAAGGCTGAGGCGGAAGGATCGCCGGAGCCCAGCAGGTCGAGGCTG